>CAUYRH010002975.1:0-26776 GCA_963574655.1 Perodicticus potto
GTGAGACTCTGTCTCTAAATAAATAAATAAATAAAACAATGCTCTTCAATTAATAGTATGGGAAATATGGATTTTCACATGCAAAGAATGAAATTACACCCTTATCTTATATCATATGCAAAAACCAATTCAAAATAGATAGAAGACGTAAATTTAAGACCAGAAACTGTCTGGAAGAGAAAGAACACTGGAGAAAAGGTCTTGGACATTGGCCCTGACAATAACTACTTGGATATCACACCAAAAGCTCAAGCCACAAAAGCAAAAATAAATAAATGGAACTTTATCAAACAAAAAAGCTTCTGTACAGAAATCAACAAAATGAAACAGCAAGCCTACAGATGGTTAAATAATATGTTCAAATCATATATCTCACAATATATGGGTTATTATCCAAAGTATATATACAATAATCCTTGCAATTTGGGAGGCTGAGGGTGGATTGCCTGAGCTCAGGAGTTCGAGACCAGCCTGAGCCAGAGTGAGAACTTGTCTCTAAAAAAATAGGCAGGCACTGTGGCCGGTGCCTGTAGTCCCAGCTACCTGGGAGGCTGAGGCAAGAGAATCGCTTAAGCCCAAGAGTTTGAGGTTGGTGTGAGCTGTGACACCACACCACTCTACCGAAGGTGACAAAGTGAAACTCCATCTCAAAAAAAAAAAGGCTTGGTGCCTGTGGCTCAAGCGGTTAAGGCGCCAGCCACATACACCTGAGCTGGCAGGTTCGAATCCAGCCCGGGCTGCCAAACAACAATGACGGCTGCAACCAAAAAGTAGCCGGGCGTTGTGGCAGTCACCTGTAGTCCCAGGTACTTGGGAGGCGGAGGCAGGAGACTCGCTTGAGCCCAGGAATTGGAGGTTGCTGTGAGCTGTGATGTCGCTGCACTTTGCCTAGGGTGAGAGTTTGAGGCTCTGTCTAAAAAAAAAAAAAAAAAAAAAAAAAATCAAATTGTATGAAATCTTCATGAGTTCTTACATAGTAGAAAAACAGGGCGGCACCTGTGGCTTAGAAGTAGGGCGCTGGCCCCATATACTGAGGGTGGCAGGTTCGAACCCAGCCCTGGCCAAATAGCAACAAAAAAATAGCCAGGTGTTGTGGGGGGCACCTGTAGTCCCAGCTACTCGGGAGAATGAGGTAAGAGAATCACCTAAGCCCAGGAGTTGGAGGTTGCTGTCAGCTGTGACTCCATTGCACTCTACTGAGAGTGATAAACTAAAGACTGTCTCTAAAAAAAAAAAAAGAAAGAAAGAAAGAAAAACAACCCAGTTAAAAAATAGCCAACAGGGCAGTGCCTGTGGCTCAAAGGAGTAGGGCACTGGCCCCATATGACAAAGGTGTCAGTTTCAAACCCAGCCCTGGCCAAAAACTGAAAATAAATAAATAAATAATAATAATATAAAGTTATTTAAAAAAAATAGGCAACAGGCCTGAATAGCTATTTCCCCAAAGATAAAAATTGCAAAATTGGAGAATTGCAATTCAAAACCACTATGAAATACCACCTCAAACCCATCAGGATGGCTGTCATCAAAATTCAAAAGCTAACAAATGATGGCAAGGGCAGGGAAAAAAGGCAACTTCTGTTCACTGGTGGTGGGAATGTAGACTGATAGAAGCCATATGGAAAATGGTACAAAATCTCCTTAAAAAATTAAAAATAGAACTACCATATGAGCTATCCTTCTTTTGGGTACACACCCAAAGGAATTAAAATCACTACCCCATAAAGATTATCTACACTTCTATTTTCATTGCAGTATTATTCGAAATAGCCAAGATGTGGAAACAATCTAAGTGTCCATCAACAGGCAAATGAATAGAGAAATTGCTGTATATCTGTATATCCAATGGAATGTTAGTCAGCCCTAAAAAAAAAAAAGAATGAGATCTTGCTGTGGACACACATGGATGACCGTGGAGGACATTATGTTAAGTCAAATAAGCCAGAACAGAAAAGAGAAAAAAATCTCAAGGCCTCACTTATATGCAAAGTCTAAAAAATAAACAAATCAAATATATACAGAGTCAGAGAACAAACCAGCGCCTACCAAGGCGGTAGAAGTAGATATGGGGAGATATAGATGTAAGAGAGGGTGCAAAATAACAGGTATGTAGGAAAAGCAAGATCTCCTGTTCAACATAGGATTCTATGTAATAAAACTACATAGGGGCGGCACCTGTGGCTCAAGGAGTAGGGTGCCGGCCCCATATACCAGGGGTGGCGAGTTTGAGCCCGGCCTAGCCAAAAAATGCAAAAACAAAAAACTATGTATTTAGCTACTCCTGTTATAAAAACAGATAGTAAAAAGGTTACTAGAGTGAAGCTAATTGATATATCCATACCATATTCATATATGTGTGTCAATTAGCTTCACTCTAGTAACCTTTTTTACTATCTATATATAGATCCTACATCATGTTGTATACTTTAAATTTAAAAAATGAAACTTGGCTCGGCGCCTGTGGCTCAACGGGCTAAGGCGCCAGCCATGTACACCTGAGCTGGCGGGTTCGAATCCAGCCCAGGCCCGCCAAACAACAGTGACGGCTGCAACCAAAAAATGGCCGGACATTGTGGCAGGCGCCTGTAGTCCCAGCTACTTGGGAGGTGGGGGCAGAAGACTTGCTCGAGCCCAGAAATTGGAGATTGCTGTGAGCTGTGAAGCAACAGCACTCTATCCAGGGCGACAGCTTGAGGCTCTGTCTCAAAAATAAATAAATAAGAATAAAATAAAAATAAAAAATGAAACTTATTAAAAAGATTAATAAATATCTTCTTCCCTATTTTTGGTACTTAGAAAATATCAAGGCATTTTAATGTGTTATAATTACTTTCCTTTAGAAATTCAAACAATTAGGCTGGCATCTGTAGCTCAAGCTGCTAAGGCACCAGCCACATACTCCAGAGCTGGTGGGTTCGAATCCAGCCCTGGTCTGCCAAACAACCAATGACAACTACAACCAAAAAATAGCCAGGCATTGCTGAGGCAAGAGAATCGCCTAAGCCCAGGAGTTGGAGGTTGATGTGAGCTGTATGATGCCACGGCACTCTACCAAGGGTGATAAGGGTGATAAAGTGAGACTCTGTCTCTACAAAAAAAAAAAAAAAATAGCTGGGCATTGTGGTAGACGTCTGTAGTCTCAGCTACCTGGGAGGCTGAGGCAAGAGAATCACTTTAGCCCAGGAGTTGGAGGTTGCTGTGAGCTGTGATGTCACCGCACTCCACCTAGGGCAACAGCTTGCGGCTTTGTCTCAAAAAAAAAAAAAAAAAAAAAAAAAAAAAGGAGGGGGGGGGCACCTGTGATTCAGTGGGTAGGGCACCAGCCCTATATACTGAGGGTGGTGGGTTCAAACCCAGCACAGGTCAAACTGCAACAAAAAAATAGCCGGGCGTTGTGGCAGGTGCCTGTAGTCCCAGCTACTCTCCTAAGCCCAGGAGTTGGAGGTTGCTATGTGCTGTGATGTAAAAAAAAAAAAAAAAAAAAAGAAAAAGGGAAAGAAATTCAAACAATTTATCCCATTTTATGAACCTAAGACAGTTTTTCATATTTTTTCTTTTCTTTTTTTTTTTTTTGTAGAGACAGTCTCACTTTATCACCATCAGTAGAGTACTCTAGTGTCACAGCTCACGGCAACCTCCAACTTCTGGGTCCGCCACAACACCTGGATATTTTTTTGTTGCTATTTGGCCGGGGTCAGGTTTGAACCCGCCACCCTGGGTATATGGGGCCAGCGCCCTACCAACTGACCACAGGCACCGCCCAGTTTTTCATATTTTAATATCCATGTGTTTATGGGTAAGATAACGCAGGGCAATTGTGATTTCCTCTTAGTGGAACTTGGGCAAGTTTTACTTTCATTGACATCTCAGATTAGATGAAATATGCTATTTATATCTACTATCCTTTAGGAGTTCTTTTAATTTAAGCGTTGGCCACAGGTGGCTTTCCAAATAAATGTGACTACTCTGGCCTGATTCTCTCTCCATTGAGAAGTTTTGCCCATTGTTTTCCTTCCTAATCTCTCAGCCCTTGAATTGCCTAAGCCCAAGAGTTTGAGGCTGCTGTAAGCTATGACAGCATAGCGCTCTACTGAGGGTGACATTGTAAGACTCTCTCTCGAAAAAACGAAAATAATCTCTCAGCCATTCATTCATATTCCTGATCCAAGTGTCTTTTGCTTTTGTGTCTTTTTCCTTTGCTTTTTGTTGTTGTTGTTGACACAGAGCCTCACTCTGGGTCCTGCGTAGAGAACTGTGGTGTCACAGCTCACAGCAACCTCAAACTCTTGGGCTCAAGTGATCCTCTCGCTTCAGCCTCCCAAGTAGCTAGGACTACAGGTGCCTGCCACTATGCCTGCCTAGTTTTTCTATTTTTAGTAGAGATGAGGATCGCTCTTATATAGGCTGGTCTCGAACTCCTGAGTTCAAGTGATCCACCTGCCCCAGCCTCTCAGAGTGCTAGGATTCCATGCGTGAGCCACCACACCTGCCCTATAGGTTAGGTTAGATTCTACCAAGAAGGCCCCATGATAATGGACTGGCCTTTAGAACAATGGGGGCCAACTGGAACCACTGAGTGACCCTGCTTAAGGAAAATCTACCCCCACTTAGGACCATTACTATGTGGGAAAAGACTCTTATTAAGTGCAAAACTAGCGGGCCCCTCACTGTACTTTTCTTCAAATCAGTGTCCAAAACTAACCGTCTTACCCCACTCAAAATACATAGCTAACAGTGTGAACAGTGGATGTTTGGGTGACTTCAAAGATAAAGGTGAAATCGGTCCTTTTTCAAACAGTGAAAAAAAATGACTTTGCAACCCAGAGAACGTTTTGCCATAAAAATGCCTTTATACTGCTCTCAAAATCTAGGGTTCTCTAAGAGGCAGGAAATGCCTCAAATAGTTTGGGGCCAGCTTTATTACTGGTCTGTCTTTGACCTACTAGTTTTACTTTACAGGTTCTTAGTAAGTTTTAAAAGGAATTTGCACATTCAAAAGAGGCTAGAGGTGATCCCTGTTGAAACTTACCAAGAAAGACGAGGGAAAAAAAAAATTTTTTTTTGAGACAGTCTCAAGCTGTGGTCCTGGGTAGAGTGCTGTGGCATCATAGCTCACAGCAACTTCCAACTCGGGCTCAAGTCATCCTCTGGCCTCAGTTTTTCTGTTTTTTTTTTTTTTTTGAGACAGAGCCTCAAGCTGTCACCCTGGATAGAGTGCCGTAGCATCATGGCTCACAGAAATTCCTGGGCTTAAGCGAGTCTCCTGCCTCTATGCCCCAAGTAGCTGGGACTACATGCACCGGCCATAACGCCCGGCCATTTTTTTGGTTGCAGCCGTCATTGTTGTTTGGCGGGCCTGGGCTGGATTCGAACAGGTGTATGTGGCTGGTGCCTTAGCCCATTGAGCCACAGGCGCCGAGCCTCAGTTTTTCTATTTTTAGTAGAGATGATGCTTTTTTGCTCAGGATGGTCTCAAACTCATGAGCTGAAGTAATCCACCCCCCTCGGCCTCTCAGAGTGCTTGGATTATAGGTGAGAGCCACCACGCCCGGCCAAGGTGAGGGAAATTAATGGAACAGAAGAGACCATTGCTTTTGTTCACCTAGTTCAGTGCTACTTGAGTCCTGCTTCTGAAATACCATTTCGTTTTAACCTCTATCACTGACCAACAAAATACATACATCAAAGTTTTAGAAATACAAAAGCCACTTTAAAGGAACAAGACCACTTTCTAAAAGAAACTCAAGCTCGTATCACTTGATCTCATTCAATGTCGATGCTAGGAATTACTTTTATGATGATAAAGACATCTTTTGATGGGACTATAGTCTCTGCAGCTACCTAAGAACACTAGAGCTGAAGCAGGGCAGGTTAATAGCTCATCCTGAATTGTTTGGCATCAGACAGGCTCAGGACTCCTGTGCGTACCTGTCCTTCCAATTTTTCTACTGAAAAATTATGCACGTAAATATATGCACACATACAGACAGACAGAGAGACGACAGAAAGGAATGAACTGCAGGTGTTTTGCAAGTAGTATGGCGGGATACCTGGGATGCTCTCCAGTTTCCTTCTGAGCTCTTCATTTTCTTGCTGTAGTGAAATAACCTCCTGCTCCAGCTCCTGGCATCGAGGACAGTAGCCTTCCTCTTCCTCCTCCTCCTCCTCCTCTGGCAGTGTCGATGAGGATGGGTGGCCGTGGGATTCGGACGTTGCTGGGGAGGTCCAACCCCCGAGTGTATGCACAGGGGAGGTTGACAGAGGATCCACGTCGGCCAGGTGGCCACACTCACTGACTGATGAGGCGTTTGGAGTCGGAAAGCTCCCCGAGAGCAGGTAATTTTGTAGCGAGTCAGTGAAAACCCTCAAAAAGGCAGAGGTCTGCTGTTTCCTTTGCATGTATTGCGTTTCTATGTCTACACCGTCTAAGGTCTGACTGTGGACCCCTTTCCCAATGTGACACTGTTCCTGTCTTTCATTATAACTTGAGCCTTCCTGCTTGACGCAAGAAATCATGGACTGAGAATGGTTGGAGTCCAGAAGTTTTCCTCCACAATTCAAGAGGCTGAGAACTCGGCTGCACTGCTGGGCAAAGGCATCTAAGATCATACGACTCTCTGAAACAAACAAAAGGACACATCAGAGGCCCACAGCCAAAGGCAAGAGATAAATAAGGGCCTCAATTTGGAATTTAACATTCAAACATGTTAAAAATATGTATTTCTACTCCCTGTCATAAGCCAAAATGATACAGTGACTCCACTATTAATAGAACTCATAGCTTTCTGCTGTTCTGCAACTGGTGGGCTGCCTGATGAGTCACCCCGGGCCCCTCACTCTAGGAAATGGCTGGGCTGCAACTCTGGGCGCCATACAGAGATCGCCCCCTCTATGGCATTCACTGGCTTGTACAGGTCCGATCTCGCACCTTTGGTTTCATTAATATCTTTGCTCTAATGAATTGAGCCAGCCACAGCAGACTCAATTCCTCATTGATAGGAGGGCTTAAAGCAATCATTACTTCTATTTCTGGAGTGCCCTTACGCCCTTGCTATTAATCAGCTGATACAATCCCCGCTGAGAGTACATAGCTCCCAGATGCAAACTGGAGGAGAAAGATAAGTCTTTCTGAAGAGCTCACTAGAAATCTAATGTAAAACAAAGAGTGGGCCTATAGGCAAAGGATGAGCACAAAACACATCTAACATCTGCGTGCACTATTCTTTTAATTTACCTACTAACTTGGATTTCTTGTCAAGGCCAATGTTTAGGCTGACCTTGATCAGTTTCATTTAAGAATCAGAGGTGCCTCTTCTCAAGACCTCTTCATTAGATTGTCAGGCCTCTTAAAATGACACGTGGCGTGGATGCCTCTGAGCCCCCCCATTCGAACTGTAAAGCAGATTGTCAAGCGGTGAAAAACAAAAAGCAAACAGAAAGCAATCAACTCACTGCAAAAACAAAGGAGGAAAAAAAATAAACCCCAAATTGTGAAAATGTGATTTAATGTTGTCAGGGTAAGGGTCTTGAAAATGCAAGGTAAATGACAGGGGGCAGATTTTCCTCTTTCCTGACTGCCACCCAGCACGGGCTAGTTACAAACAGAGAGGAATTTTCTTTTCCTTTCCTTTTCTTTTTTTTTAGAGAGTCTCACTTTGTCGCCCTCTGTAGAGTTCTGTGGCATCGCAGCTCACAGCAACCTCCAACTCCTGGGCTTAGGCGATTCTCCTGCCTCAGCCTCCCAAGTAGCTGAGACTACAGGCGCCCGCCATAACACTTGGCTATTTTTTGTTGCAGTTTGGCCGGGCGGGGTTTGAACCCACCACCCTCAGTATTTGGGGCTAGCACCACTGAGCCACAGTTGCCGCCCACAGAGAGGAATTTCCTAGGGCTCACACAGTGGTATGAGGATGCCTCTTCTTCCTGCCCTCCCCCAGCCATAATAAAGGCAACAAACAAAACACTGGCGATTTCAGATGCCAAATAACTATTGTTTGTGATAGAAATGTAACTAGCTACTTGCTGACCATTTTGCTTTTTTTTTTTTTCTGGAGAAAAAAGAAACTTCTAAAATAAAAATGGTGAAGTGCTCAAGGGAACAATGAGCCCACCCAGATACCGCGTTCTTTTTCCTGACTGTTCTTTCAGGAAGTAACTAAGATACGGAGGGGAAAGGGAGCAAAGCATACTTCTCCGACTTTCCGCTTAGATAAAATTATGTACAGCCCCAGCACTGGCACAGCGGAAGCATCCCTCCCATCTCTCAAACCTCCAAAATGCTACTGCTCCCGAATGCCTCTGAAAACTCCAAGTCAAAACACAGAGGCCACATTTTTTCCCCCTCTGGGGACTACAGGCTGCACTGGATGGTGAGGGCCAGCATGACACCCGAGAAACAGTCTCTGAACAAATGGCAGGGACTCCTGCAAATACACAGAGGGTCTCAGATTAGACAGCATTTGCCAATTTACTCGACTGGGTCGGGGATAGCAAGACCACCCTAGGCAGGCTGAGAGTCTATGACTGTGCTTTTCTGAGCGGGATGACCCCTCCTGACCCAGAAGAGCAGTCCTGCCCTCAGACCAAGGTCCTCCTGGACCTCTGCCTAAACCTATCAGAGCCCATCCTTTCCCCAGAAGTGAGGGACCCAAGATCCAGGAATCATTTCCTCAGTCTGCTTTGAGGACTCATGCTGGTCTCTTCCCTGAGCCATGACCCCAAAGACAGCCTGTGGAGCCAAGCCTGGAAGTCTGGACGGGAGCACCCACACGTGGGCACGTGAGACCTTCCTGGTGGAAGATGAAGCTGGGGGTGGGCTTGGTGGGTTGGCTGTAAATTCCAAAGTCAACCTGTTCATTACCAAGGTGCATTTGTCAGGGGAGGTGGAGGAAACCTATCTCATCTGACAGTCTGTTAGCTTGATTTATCCTTTTTAATTATTTGATATATGAGGTAAGCCTACATTTGACTCTTCTTCTGAATTCCACAAATATTTGGGGGTGTCACTTCTTTACAGTGACCAAAATCAAACAAGAAAGTAAATAGTGGAACCATACAAATGGAGTTTTAAGATGCTGTATTTTCACCTCTGCGCCTGTAGCACAGTGGTTACAACGCCAACCGCATACACCAAGGGTGGCAGGTTTGAACCCGGTCCTGACCAGCTGAACAACAATGACAACTGCAACAAAAAATAGCCAGGCATTGTGGCAGGTGCCTGTAGTCCCAACTGCTTGGGAGGCTGAGGCAGGAGAATCGCTCAAGCCCAAGAGTTTGAGGTTGCTGTGAGCTGTGATGGCACAGCACTCTACCAAGGGCAATATAGTGAGACTCTGTCTTAAAAAAAAATGTTGTACTCTCATTTTTTCTCTTGGTTTTTGTTCTTTTATTAGTAAAATCAAAGGATGATATTGATTGGGAATTTTCAATTCTAGCACAACAGCAGTTTTCATTCATTTTAATCCTATAATCCCATTCTAGACCTGGAGTTGTATTTACTGTTTGCATTTTAATCAGCATAGTCCCAATTGATTTACAGCCTATAATATAACCTTGATGAAAGGGGCAAAATATGAAAGGAAAGGCTAACATGGAATTTGCTGGAAAGAACTGCTCCAATATATTTATTCAATGTCCTACAGTACACTCAGTAATTTTAATCATATTGATAAATCACATTAAAGCATAGATTTTAAGGGGAAAAAAATCTGACTTAGGGACAAGTGTGATTTGTTTTCTTAATTGAAGGATAAACTCGTACCATGCTGAGAAAAAATCATTATGTAATATACTACATTATGAAGATAATCTATTAAAGTGCACTCAGAATATGAGAGAATAGCTACAATCATCGAATAGTTCTTGCCTGCAGTTTTTAAAAATGCTTCATCCTGAGTTTGCTCTCAGAATTGATATATACAAAAATAGCAACTGTAACCCTCAAAGTTGAATTTTTTTCTCTTTTCGATATCTTGAAATATTTGGGTAGTATTTTAACACTGATACACAGGAGAGTGTGACAAAAAATACTACCATGACCCTTGGTGGAAAACAGCCAATCTTTCCTCTTAATATATACTGCAGCCAGCAATACTTTAGCTTTCTAGACAGAATATAATTAGAAACGCAAATATTGTGTGATGCCCACTATCAGCAAGAAATGGAGAAAAGTTCTATTTTCATATGAACACAGTTGAAAGGCTATTGATCCATGATTCTTAACTGAGCAAAGTGCAAACATGTATTTTGATTTAACTTTTTTTTTTTTTTTAGTTATCATAGATTGCCCCACTCAAGTGATGGCAGGGAAATAGAGTGTACAGTTTACAGATGGGCTTTAAAACTGTCTACTTTATTCCTAACTTCTCCAAAATTAAACACTAATAAATCACAATCACAAAGCATCCTAAAATGATCATTTCTCTCTAATTTATTTTGCTTTATTGTGCAGTCTATTGAGAACATCACGCTGCAAACTGTGCCCAGTCTGATTCCAAAATCTAAACCCATGATTATTTTTTTAATTAAAAAATTCATTTCTTGAAATTCTTCTAAATCTAAGTGGTTTAATCCATCCTTAATCTGATAAGTGAATAAGAAGAGGGACGGGAAGTAGGCAATCAAACATAGTCTCCCTACTTTACTTCTGTCTTTGTAAGTAAAGCCTTGAATGGAATTTGCCCATCACAGCAGATCCCCAAGAGAATTCTGTTTCTATGAAGGAGATCACAGTAGTTGAGATTAGTGGTAACCTTTTGATTTTAGCCCAGCGAAGGGTGAAATATATTAATATTAAAAATGCAGAAGGAGAAATTTTTCTTAGTGACCTACTATCACAGAGCCATATATTACATCTACCAAAGGATTTCTAACTTGTTCAACACACATGATTTCCTTGAAACATTAATTTAACTTCTTTTTAAGAAAGGACTTCATGACACAGAATATAGGACTTAGAAAATGAAAGCATCTTTGAAAGCATCACCCTTGTCTTAAATCAGTGAACTATGTGTTTTAAAAAAATGCCATCCAATTTTTTTTCTCATAATGGCAAACATCAACACAGCAAAACAGGATGCAATTTTTCTAAATAAATAAATCAATGATGTGTCAAAAATTAACAGATGAGTTAATATACTCGGTGCTATCAAAACCAGATGGTGCTTCCTAATATTCATCCTGCTCAGTCAATCCCTGAATATTTTCTGGACCATCGGTATATAAAATAGGATGCTGCTATTTGTGATGGCAAACAAAAGCAATCACGCCTGCCAAGCACATACTATAACAGGCAGCATTTCAGCTCTGCTAGACAGAAAGTAATTAGAATGCTTTTAATGTCCAAAAGAATGATGCTGATAGGCTGCCACAGATGTGTAGATTTATGAATATTTATATGGTGGTTTATAGCTGACACTTTTATCAGTTGAAGAAGATAAAATATCTGCCTGACTCAAAAGCTTGACAGTCAGGTTAATAAAATCTCATTAAAGAGAATGACCTATGCAATTATATAGGATTTATTGTAATTCATTTTTGATTGTACTCTGCTTAAAGATGCAATTTCCCATTTCCTGATGCCAAATTTAGGCTGCACATCAAGATCTACGTGGGTTTTAACTCTAAGCCTCCCACAGAGGAAAAATATGCTTTTAAAATCGTGGTGTATTACCCCTTTTAAGGAAAATTATACTCTTCATGAGATTTTCTAAGAATGCTGAAAAAAATGTATTTTTAATCATATTATTTCTTTTCTCAGTAGTTTATGGCCTTAATGGCAAAGAAGCCTTCAATCCTTTCATCTTTTCACTGCACTTACTCTGGACACTCAGTTAAGTCTCTTGTATCCTTGGCTCATTTCATCACAGCTATGTTTTGACTTTTATTAGTTTCCGAGGTGGCCTGAGACATTGCAATTATACTTTTGTGAGAGTGCAACAAGCAGTGTGCCACCCCCACCTAACCCCACCCAGTATGCTGAAATAGCCCTGGGTCTGTGCACACATGCTCATTGGTTCAAAGTGGAACCAGGAGTTTCTCAAAGAACCAATCAGCTCTTCAGATGGCTGTCCCTCTGATGGCCAATCACATGACTGTGCCTGTTAAGAGATGGCTTTGTCCATCAGTGATTAATATTACTGACCACAGTTCAAGATGTCTAGTTCTATGGCCTTTTTTTTTGCCCTGGTAGTATTTTCCCCTACGGCATGGAGGAAACCTACTAGCTAATTCTTTCTCATCTTTCCAATAAGCACTAGGCATCCAGCCCTCAATGCTATCCAGCTCACCCCTCTTTCTTAACAACAACAACAAAAAGCCTTGAAAATAAAAGGAAATATAGGGAAGTCTGACGGGCATCAAAAAAGCCCTTTTTTGGTCCTTTAGAGTCAATGATGTGAGTTTCCACCTGGAGACAGAGACAAAATAAACAGGACATTAGAAGAAACATTGAAAGAGAACATATAGAAAAAAGGGGGGGGGGAATCTTCACATGAATGAAAGCTAGCAGAGAACTGCCAGAGTAGGAGAGAAAGGAATGCAAGAAAAGGATAAGCAAGAATCTGGTGCAGGCAAAAAAGAAACAATACAGGAGACAGGGCAGGGTAAAACTATGGATGCGAGCGGAAATTTGAGGGTGCAGATTTATAGTGCATAAAGGGAAGTCAAAGATTAAAAGACATTCAGCAAGACTGAAAGGAGACCGCACGAGATCAAAGACAGCCCCAGGCAGATGGAGAGAAAGGAAAAAACCCCAGAGGACATGGTAGAACTAAGGTTATGCAAAGGAGTAAGCAAAATATAGAAAATGCAGAAGGGACCCAAATGGCTAGAAATCAACATAAACTATAAAGACAAAGCTAATCTTGGGGATAAACACTGCAGTGAAAAAGGAATTCATGAGAAAATAAGACCCCAAGCCCAAAAAGAACAGGAAGTTCATTAAGGGGGAAAAACAGAAGAACAGTAAGGAAGAAAATGAAGAGGTTGAGCAGCCTAACAATATGAAAACAGTGGAATACTGGGCCGGGAACAGCTGAAAAAAATACACCCCACAAGCGATAAAGAAGCCCACAGGAGACCACCACTCAAATCCTTCAAGCATCTGCATGTCCGTGAGGAATGTAACGTACTGAGTCTTCACCATAACCTGTGATTAGTTTCTTTCTCAAAACCAATCCTTCATGTGTCAAAATATTGACAAACAACAAAATATTAGCAGAGGTATCTATAAGTCATTTATAGAAATACTCTATTTTCCTTGGGGGAAAAAGTCTTAGATTCACTAATGTGCAGCGGCACTGGGGGCAGGCGGGGGCTCCAAAGTCCCACAGAAGACCAGAACAGGAACTTTCAGTTCTGAGGAACCGATAAACGTGGCTGCGCCCTGGAGGAGTGCAGAGCGTCCTTGGGCACAGGCCCCAGACTGTGACCTCTCCACCAGCCCATCTCCCTCTCTGCAGGCGGGCAGCGAGTTGGACAATGGGAGGTGGGGGGATAGGGGAAGAGATACCGCAGACTCAGAAGGAGGGGAGTCTCGACCCTTGGAAGGGTGCTCCCCACAAGGCATTTGGACAGGGTTCGGGAGGAGATGAACGCGAGGGACATGGCCCTGACACGGGGTAATAGCCAGTGTCCCATGGACCGGGCCAGGGGACGGTGACGACGGGGGAGGTGGGGACCCGAGTGTCCCCGACTGTAGGAGTTAAGGGGAGGGGGCTGGATGTAGCTATCCCAGCCTGAAGACCATTTCTGGGGCGAATGGCAGTCCCACGGCTGGCGCAGAGGGGACTGGTGTAGTATGTCCACCAGCTGGGTCGATAGGGTGAGTGGGGAAAGGGCAGAGAGAACCACAGACGCCGCGCGCGCGCACGCATCACAAGCGCACAGAAAAGAGAAAGAGAAACAGGGACCCCGAAAGCCAGCGGCGGGGTCCGTGACAGCATGAGAGCGCATCAAAGGGGTGGAGAAAAGAAGGAGCAGGGCAAAGGAGCAGGGAGAAGGAAAAACAAGTGCAGGAGACCGGGAATGGACGCGGAGAAGGGGCGGGAAGAGTGAAGCAGCCAAGGGGGAAGGGAGGCGGAACCGCAGAGGCGCCTCAGCAGCTCCAGGTTCTCCTGAGCGGCTGCGACTGTCGCCCTACGGGGCTGGTCCCGACCCCCGACCCTCGCTCGGCGATCCCCGCCGCGCCCGCGCCGCGGAGCCACCTGTTAGGCGCGCGCGCCGTCGGAGGCCGGGACGCGGCGGCGAGGGGGATCCTCCAGAAGTTGCAGTCCGCGCGTGGGGCGCGCTCCGACACCCCCGCTCTCCTCCGCCGGCTGTGCGCGGTAGGGTGTCGGCGGCCCCCGGCTTCTCCTCTCCGGGACCCCTCCCCTCCCCCCGGCAGTGGCGGGAAGGAAAGTTGAGCCCAAGAGTTGGTACCTGCGCTGAGCTCCAGGCTGGCGCCGTCGCTACTGCTGCTGCTGCTGCTGCTGCCCGCGGCCGCCGCCGCCGGGCCTGGGCCGTACCTGACGACGGCGGCGAAGGACGACGACGAAGACGCGGCGGGAGCCGCGGGCGGCGGCGCCGGCGTCCTCAAGTGGCCCTGGGGCGCGGCGGGCGTGCAGGACGGCGACGACGACGAGGCGGCGGCGGCGGCCCGGCCGGGCCCGGGGGGGTAGGAGGTCTGCGCCTGAAACTGCTGCGGCGGCGGCTGCTCGCTGCTGCTGATGGAGACGGCGGCGTGCGGCGCGAAGGGCGGCGGGGGCGGCGGGGGCGGCCGCACGTGCGGCAGCTCCACCAGGGTGGGTCTGTCGTAGCGCTTGGCCAGCGCCGGTCTCTTGCAGGGGAACGTCTTGAGCACGCTGTAGGGGCTGCGCTGCTTGTAGATTTTGGGGACGCTGGGCCCCTCTTCCGCCGGCTGCATCTCCTCCTCCATCCGGCGCCTCGGGGCCAGACTCCCGGGGCACGTCCTCTCCTCGCTGGGCGCGGGGCTCCCAGGGGGCCTCCGCCGCCTGCCCGCCGGCTCGGTCCCCGTGCGCGCCTGTGGGAGGGCGTGTGTCTGTGGCTTGGCCGCCGCCGCCGCCACCGCCGCCTGTCGCCGAGGCTGGCATCTCCGAGCCCCCGCGCGGGGGGCTGCCGCCCGAGCACTGATTGACAGGCCGCCTCACCAATGCCTGGAGGGAGAAAGGAGGTAAAGAGCAAGTGTTTAGGGTAATATCTGCTAATGATAATGGGGGCGGGGGCGGGGCCTGGCGCCGCCACCGCCCGCGGGGTCGGCCGGCCCGCTCTGTGCCTCCGACCCGGGGAGGGAAGCGGAGGGCTAGGCCCTGGAGGGCGCTCTGGTAACAGGTGAAAAAGGTGCGAGTATTTGGAGCCCCAAATGTGGACTTGAGGCTTCTGCTCCTGCAGCTGAGGTCCAGCTTCAGAGACGACCTCCTGGGAGTCCCCCCCGCAGGACCCCAAACTCTTCGATGTTGCACAGAGGGGTGGGAGGAGCTGAGACAGGGTCGCTCGAGTTCGTGCGTTACGGCAAGTTTTTCTACCAATGGGGAATTGCTCCCCCAGCCTTCTTAAAAGAACCTCTGGAACCTGAGGGTGTTTGTGTGGCTTTGGGGTTTTGCTCTGAGCTTGTGGCCTGTGAGGTCAGGCTGAACAGAACATAAAGGCCCACAGGACTTGGAACTTTTACATTGTTTTATTGGTTCCCCACGGGAGCCCGAGGAAGTGCTTGACACCATCATTACCCCCTATTCTACAGATGAGAAAACTGAGGCTTTGTGAGGTTAAAGGGAATTAGTTGTCCAGAGACCAACGTTCAGGAGTGTTTGGCTGGGTTGCGCCGATGCTTCCAGGTCATTTGATTTCACATCCTGACATCTCATAGCAGCTGGGTTCGGTGTAATTGAGAGGGAAAATGACCGTTTAGGATGGCGATTTCTTTAAAAAAATGCCTTTTTAGTGGGCGGCGCCTATGGCTTATCGAGTAGGGAACCGGCCCGTATACCGAAGGTGGCAGGTTCAAACCCGGCCTCTGCCGAACTGCAACAAAAAAATAGCCGGGCGCTGTGGCGGGCGGAGGCTGAGGCAACAGAATCGCCTAAGCCCAGGAGTTGGAGGTTGCTGTGAGCTGTGACGCCATGGCACTCTACCAAGGGCGATAAAGTAAGACTCTGTCTCTACAAAAACAAAACAAAACAAAACAAAACCTTTTTATGGGGCGGCGCCTGTGGCTCAAAAGAGTAAGGTGCTGGCCCCTATATGTCCGAGGTAGCGGGTTCAAACCCAGCCCCAGCCAAAAACTGCAAAAAAAAGAGAAAGCCTTTTTATGTACAGTAGAACCTCTGTAAATTGATCACCCAAGGGACTGTAACTGGTCAACATGCAGAGGTGGTCACCGGAACTAGGCCTACTGTACTGACGCGTGCATGTCTGGTCTGTGAGTATTAGGTCAATTAAAGCAATGGTCAATGTAGGGAGGGGGTCAGCTATGGAGGGTCAACTGTAGACATACTTGCACCTGCAGGACCGAGTTAACCTGAGACCTCTGCATTGCCCAATCCCTACTCACTGCAACTGGTGCCACCAGGCAAGGGTCTCTGGAGAGCACACAATTTCAGTAGTTGTTTCAATGAGAGAAGATCTCAGTGGTTTGGTTATTTTTTTTTAAGACTTTTATTTATTTACTTTTTGTTGTTGTTGTTTCAGTTTGGCCAGTGCCGGGTTCAAACCCACCACCCTCGTTATATGGGGCTGGCACTCTACTCACTGAGCCCAGGCGCCCCTGATCTCAGTGGTTTGGGAGAGGATCCCCCGTGGGAATCAGATGTCCTGGCCTTTCCCAGACACTTTTTGGAGCAGAAGGTCCACTCTATATTTCAAATTGTGCCTCCTCTAGGCCAGTACCAATACCAGTATGGTGGCTCCCAGACTGGGTTTCTAGCCCCCATTCTTCATTCTCCAGGTCAGAGCTCTGGGTGCTCGTTGGTCTAGCATCCCCATCTCTCCTCTCTGAAGTTTGCTTCCTTTTCAGAGCTTCCCTTCTGGTCTTGAGGAAGTGACCCGTTTTATTCTTCTGGAGGTTCAGGGTCTAGGCCTCTCCTTTCTCAGATCCCCCTTCTTCGGACTCTTCCTCTCCTTCCTTTGGGGGTTCGGCTTCTGTGTTCCTCCACCCTAGTGTCTGCCTCTCTCCTGCAGCCTCCTCAAATGGTGCTCTGTCCCTCCCCATCCATTTATTAGAGATGAAATAAATAATGCCATAAATAAAAGTATTTGGGAGTCCAAGAACTGTCAGAGCTGATTAGGGCATAGAGGACATTTTCTTTCTCATTATGCAAAAGCATTTCATGGGGAAATAAAAGAGGTTTCATTGTAACTCATGCATGTCATATTTCAAGGAATTCAAGATATTAATCATATTTAACATTATTTGCAACGTTTCTCCCTGGCTTCTGAAAACTGCTAAATGAGGACACGTGGATCACTAGGAAAAAGGGAGACAAGCATGAGAGGGACAGTTAAGAAATAATGAAATGCTGGTGAAAGACAGAGAGAGGGAATGAGATGCCAGGGAGATGTTTCTTAGGCACGTAAGTAAGAAATGGGGGAGCTACTTCTGAGACGTGAGACAGCTGAAATTGAATGATATACTGGAGGAAATAAATGATAACAAACCTCCCCACACTTGCCTGTTTCTAAAGCAGTTCTGAATTTTGCATTGAAATGTTTCCCTCCCACCTTCCTCCCAGATAATTTACCAATAAGTCCTGGCTTTTGAAAAGAAATTGGGGTGATGGTGGTGTGGGAAGTCTAGAGGGGAGAAATTCTTCAGTTCTACTGAAGAAGTAATTTCCTGTACCTGGTGGCTTTCTTTTCTGCTTATGTATTTTTTATTTACATCATCCTCACCACTTAAACACCTTAAGAGGCACCTCCAGAGGCCGGGAACAATACTTCTGTTCTTTGTTATTGTCCTTGTTGTTGTTGTTTTGAGACAGTCGACTCTGTCACCCTGGGTAGAGTACTGTGGCGTCATAGCTCACAGCAACTTCAAACGCTTGGGCTCAAGTGATCCCTTTGCCTCAGCCTCCCAAGAAGGTGGGACTATATACCCACCATAAAACCTGCTAGTTTTTCTATTTTTATTATTTATTTATTTTTTAGAGACAGGGTCTCACTTTGTTGCCCTTGGTAGAGTGCCGTAGCCTCACAGCTCACAGCAACCTCTAACTCCTGGGCTTAAGCGATTCCCTTGCCTCAGCCTCCGGAGTAGCTGGGACTACAGGCTCCCGCCACTACATCCACCTATTTTTTTGTTGCAGTTTGGCTTGGGCCGGGTTTGAACCCACCACCCTTAGTATATGGGGCTGGCGTCCTACCCACTGAGCCACATGCGCCACCCCTAGTTTTTCTATTTTTTAATATTGACATGTATCAGTCTTGCTCAGGCTGTTCTCAACTTCCTGAGCTCAAGCAATCCACCCACCTTGGCCTCTCAGTGTGCTAGGATTACAGGTGTGAGCCACCATGTCCAGCCCTGTTGTTATGTTTCAACCAACTGAAAACACCTGCCATCCTTTATATCAAACAGTGTTTTTTCTATAGAACTGAATGCTCAAATTAGTGCTTTAGCTAAAAAGAAAAGTGGGGGAAGGTCTCTGAGGAAATATACTAGACATTTAAAAATGATCAGCTTTCAGATCATCATATGGATAGTCCACCTATGTTTGAGCACATACAAAAAGGAAGTACTTAATGATCACTCTAGAAAATAAAATGAGCATTTACTCCAGGTGTGGAGTTGAACGCAATTTTGAAATTGTAACTGACCACAAATCCCTGCTTGGGAATCTATTTAACTGAGGATTGTGCATAAATGTAATATACTGAAGTGTTTATAAACTCACTGGTAGTAGTACTCCATGAGCATCTTGCTCTAAATTGTAGTTTAAATTATCAGATGGTGACTTTGCTGATATCGTCTCTTGAGGGGTCTCATAGGAGCTGATAGGATGGTAATTACACCCATGGTTTAAATCTTTTTAGCTATTTACTCTTATCTCAAAAAAAAAAAAGTGAACTTTGAAAGCCAAGTGGCTATTTATGGACAGGGTGAGTTTTTGATTGGCAGCATGTCAATTCCTTGAGCCATCCAGAATGTAGCTTTTAAATAATAACTCCACCATGGGAAATGCTTTTTATTGCACCAATTTCAATGATATTTAATGAGCTTCTGATTGACTGTTTGATCTCCCAATGTTTTGTGCTACTTTTAATTCATTTCGTATAATAGAAAAAAAAAGTAATTGGAATAAAATTTTGTGACAAGATAATGACCTTCCACTTTGAAATTAAATGTCTGATTAGCTTCAACATTTTAATGTTGAGATGATATTGCAGCAGGAGTGTGCATACTATCATTTGGTGGAAAATGAGTGAGGAATATTCCTTTGCTTTTCTCATCGCATAGCAAAAACAGGTGTGGGGGCCAGAGAATCGTAGACACAGAATAAGCAAGGCTCCCCCATCTTTTTTTCTTGTGACTAAGCCTGTGACCGTAGCTTTTGACAAACCTGTCAAGTGTTTGTACAAGTCTGACTTAAACACCACCAGTGATGGGGATCTTGCTGCCTCCAGACACTTCATTCAACCAGGTATTTATTCAGCAAATAGTTATTTATTTTATTATTATTATTTTTTTTGGTAGAGACAGAGTCTCACTTGATCACCCTCAGTAGAGTGCCATGGCGTCACACAGCTCACAGCAACCTCCAACTCCTGGGTTTAGGCGATTCTCTTGCTCAGTCTCCCGAGTAGCTGGGACTATGGGAGTCCGCCACAACGCCTGGCTATTTTTCTGTTTTTGCAGTTCGCCGAGGCCAGGTGTATACCCGCCACCTTCAGTATATGGGGCTGGCACCCTACTCGATGAGCCACAGGTGCCACCCGGCAAATATTTATTGAGTGCCTACTACGTGGTAAGTACTGACAATATATGGTAAATCAGATTACAAAGTTCTGCCATTAGGGAATTGGTAGAGGGGGCAGATAAACAAATAAACTCAGCGACTACCAAAAATATTTCCTTAAAAAAAAAAAATCTCCAGGGCGGTGCCTGTGACTCAACAGAGTAGGGCACCGGCCCCATATGCCGGAGGCAGGTTCAAACCCAGCCCCAGCCAAAAAGAAAAAAAAAAAAAAATCTCCAGATAGAAATGCCTATGATGAAAAAACTAGGGTGGGAGTGTTCACTTTTGTTAGAGTAGCTAGGAAGGCCTGTTCGACCCCTCCGAGGTGGAATAGTTGAGCTAAGAGTTCACTCATGAGGGCGGCACCTGTGGCTCAAAGGAGTAGGGTGCCGGCCCCATATGCCAGAGGTGGTGGGTTCAAACCTAGCCCCGGCCAAGAAAAAGAGTTCATTCATGAGAAAAAGCCATCCATGAGGGTAGGAGTACAACAGGTGCGAGACCACACCTTCTGTGCTGTGGTAGTCACACAGAGTGGCTGGTAGGCACAGTGGCCGGGGGGCGGCAGGGTGGGAGATGAGGCCCCAGAGGTAGGCTGGGGCCAGGCTGTGCAGGGCCGTGTCCATCAGGAGAAAGCTTGGGGTTTATTCTAAATGCAATGGGAAGCCTTGTATTAGAGGTAGTTAAGCTGGAGAGTGACAGGCCCAGATTTATGGTCTTAAAAGATTTTCAGAAAAGGTAAAATCGTGACTCTCATACAGATATAAAAATGAACACACATTAAAGATTTTATTGAACTTACTCAGGGCCCTCAAAGTGTTCAAAGGAGACCACAAATTGGAATGGGATAAATGAGTGTTGACTTGAATGTATGAGTGGTTTTTCCATGGGGGCACAGGTCGGGGAAAGGGGATCTCTAACAGATAGGACAATTTAGATGTCTATCAGTTATCTAAACTTTCAGAGTTTAGAACTGGTGAAAATAGTTCAAAGACAAAGAGAATCAGATAACTGAGAAAGGTGTGCTACGTGTAGGTAGTGTGCAGTTTTTTATTGAAACACAATTTCTTTGTGGCGGGCACCTGTGGTCCCAGCTGCTCGGGAGGCTGAGGCAAGAGAATCGCCTAAGCCCTGGAGTTGGAGTTTGCTGTGAGCTGTGACACCACGAGGGTGATGAAGTGAAATTCTGTCTCTACAAAAAAAAAAAAAAAAAAAAAATTCATCCTGTCTTGTTGACATTGGACTTTAGAGGATCAGACTGGCGGCAGGGAGACAATTTTTTTCAAAACAATAGCTGAGCGATCTTTTAAAAATAGAATCATGTCCCCACTCTGCCTTCCCTGGTCTTCCTCCTCCTTGGAGTAAAATGCGGAGTCCTTACCGTTGCCAGCTTAGGGCCCCTCGTGGTCTGCAACCACCCCTGGCCTCTCCAACTTCATTTCTCGTACCTGCTTCCTTCCTCGCTCTCTCCAGAGTCTCGGTCTCCTTGAACTGGCCCCAGATGTCCTGCCTCAGGACTCCCGCTCTCTCTGTTCCTTCTGTCTGGAATGCTGTCTCCCCAGAGACCTGCACAGCACTTAAGCGCTCGCTGGCGCTCTCTCTGTGCCCTCCAGTCTCTGCTGTAATATCTCTCTTATCTTTCTCAGTGAGCTCACCCTGTTCACCCCATAACCCCGCCCCCCCCCACGTTGTACCTCCTTTCTAGTACCTGTCACCCTTTGTCATATTATGTTTATTGTTTACTTCCCCTGATGAGAGTGCAGACTTCTTCAGGGCAGGGACTTTTGGGGGATTTTTTTTTGGTGTTTTTTTTTCCTTAAACAACAGATTCTTTCTTTTCTTTTCTTTCTCAATAGTGATCATTTATGTATTGATTTCTTTATTTTTACATTTTTTAAAATTTCAGAATATGAGAAGGTACACGTTTTGATTACATACTTTATTTTTGTCCAGATTGAGTCAAAGTTATACACGTAAGTGTGACCTTCACCCCAATAGTGTGCACTGTACCCAACAGGTGCAAATTTACCCCTCTCCCCCTTCTCCCGAGGCAGGGATCTGCGTCTGCCTTGTTCTCCCCTGGGTCCATGGCATCTGAAGTAGTGCCTAGCTAGCACATAGTAGAGGCTCAATAGACATTTGTCACATGAATGAGTGGCTGTAGGAGGCTCTGGCAGTCCAGATGAGAGCTCAGACTGCGTGGACCAAGGTGGCAGTCATCATGAAGGAAGGAAGCAGGCACATGAGGAATATGGTCAGCAGGCAGCCCGCTCCACCGCGTGTCTCTCTGAAGGAGGGAAAGTTTTACTTGTGTCAAATGCAAATTTACTTCTTTGTTTCTTCTAATTCACTTTATTTCCCTCTTTTTTTTTTTTTTAAGAGATAGAGTCTCACTTTGTCACCCTCGGTAGATTGCAGTGGCGTCACAGCTCACAGCAACCTCCAGCTCTTGGGCTTAGGCGATTCTCTTGCCTCACGCCCGGCTATTTTTTTGTTGCAGTTTGGCTGGGGCTGGGCTCGACCCACCACCCTTAGTACATGGGGCCAGCGCCCACTCACTGAGCCACAGATGCCGCCCTAGTTTCCTCTTATTTTGTCTTTGGAATGAAATCTACAGCAATTTTCTCTCTCTTTCCTGTGATGGATCTTTTTGAAATGGATACTTTTTTTTTTTTTTTTTTTTAGGACAGTCTAACTTTGTCACCCTTGGGAGAATGCCATGGCGTCATAGCTCACAGCAACCTCCAACTTTTGGGCTCAAGTGATTCTCTTGCCTCAGTTACAGGCAACCGCCACAGTGCCCAGCTATTTTTAGAGACGGAGGTGTTGCTCTTGCTCAGGCTGGTCTTGAACCCATGAGCTCAGGCAGTCCACCCGCCTCAGCCTCCCATAGTGGTAGGATTACAGGTGTGAGTACCATGCCTAGCCCCCTTTTCACTTTTCTGAAAATCAAAGCTAAGAAGCTCAGAAGTTGCATCCATGGGGAAGTGACTTAACCCCGTGGGCCACACTCTCTGCATTTGCAAAGAGCAGCTAATGCCTGTGCCTCGTCCTGGTGCTTTTTTGTGCCAAACCTGTGTGTCACACATTTGCATCCTCGGCCTCCCAGAGTGCTGGGATTACAGGCATGAGCCACCACGCCCAACAGGATGCAGCTTTTGCAAGAGTAGAAAAGACAGTCATCTTTGGTCTAATTACTATTCTTTCCACTTATAGAATCCTAGAGTCATGAGGACAAGTGACAGAACTCCACTCAAGTGGACTTAAGCAAAGATGTTTATGGTTCATGTAACCGTGAAGACTAGAGGTGTATCTGCAGGCGTGGATGGTCATGTTTTTAGTAATCTGCCTCTCTCCTTTCTTTTTTTTGAGACAGAGCCTCAAGCTATCACCCTGGATAGAGTGCTGTGGCATCCACAGCTCATAGCAACCTCCAATTTCTGGGCTCAAGCGAGTCTCCTGCCTCTGCCTCCCAAGTAGCTGGGACTACAGGCGCCTGCCACAACGCCCGGCCATTTTTTGGTTGCAGCCACCATTGTTGTTTGACGGGTCCGGGCTGGATTCGAACCCGTGAGCTCAGGTGTACGTGGCTGGCGCCTTAGCCTGTTGAGCCACAGGCGCCGAGCCCTCTCTCCTTTCTTGCCTCCAGTTTTCTTTGTGTGATTCATTCTTTGCCAGGTTCTTTCTTTATAATGTCTATCTAGCCATCAGCAGTTGTCAATTGTGTGGAAAGAGTATCTCTTTCCCAAAAGCTCCAGCTGAAGTAGCAGAATTGACCATCATTTTCTAACTGGGCCATGATAAAATGGATTAGTTTCCTTGTCCACTGCCCCTTCCAATATTATGATATGTGGCTATTTCCCTTAAAGTGAGAGAACGGAAGAACAAAGATGGAAGGAATTGCCCCAACACCACGAAGCAAATCATTAAAGAATTTAGCTGAAGATTCTTCCATTTCATCAATGTAGCAAACATGCCTTGTCAGGTTTTATAAATTTAAACTTTTATTCTCTTTTCTTCATTTTCCTCCAATTCCTGAAGGAACATTTCTCCCAAAGAGCTGAGAGCACAATGGACAAAAGTATGACCTTCAGCTATTTCACAGAATAAAATTGGATATTAAAGCCAGAAGAGAAAAAGGCAGAAAGTAAGGAAGAAAAAGTCAAGGAAATTCGGGGAACGTCAGGCCAGACTGTTGGAGATTTCATTTCTCAGCAGAGTCTGAAGTCTTCATCTGTGAGGTCAATTTCTATTCTGCCCTCTCCAAGTACTGTATTGCAACAGGAAATGATCAGTTTGCGATCTTCATGAGCTTTTAAGCCATGGTTTTATCCCCGAGTACCACTTGCCAACCAACTTCCATGGAGATGGTTCTAAAATGAGCCAATGAAATATAATCAGAAATATTGGCAACTTGAGGTTTTGTAATATCACACATTATAGGCTTTACTGGAATTTTTACAAAATTATCCATGTCATTTGCCCTCGGCCAAGAAAGCAGCTAAATTCGTCTGGTGTTCAGGTGCCTGGAGTATGCCATAGTTTGCTAACAATGTTCTGTAAGCACTTGTGTTTGAGAACCAACAGAAGTATGATTTTGCTTCAAAAACTGTCATAATGGCTCTGCGCCTGTGGCTCAATAGGCTAAGGCGTCAGCCACGTACACCTGAGCTGGCGGGTTTGAATCCAGCCTGGGCCTACCAAACAACAATGACGGCTGCAATCAAAAAGTGGCCGGGCGTTGTGGCGGGTGCCTGTAGTCCCAGCTACTTGGGAGGCAGAGGCGAAGACTCGCTTGAGCCCAGGAATTGGCGGTTGCTGTGAGCTGTGATGCCACAGCACTCTCTCCAGGTTGACAGCTTGAGGCTCTGTCTCAAAAAAAAAAAAAAAAAAACTGTCATAAGTTTCTAACTGACTTCTATAATGTCCAGAAAGCGGGGCTTTTTGGATCTAACTTTTGAGCGAGGAAAGAAAGGTTTTGTTTGTTTGTTTGTTTTTAAAAACACCATCATCCGGCGGCAACCGTAGCTCAGTGGGTAGAATGCCGGCCACATACACCCAGGTTGGCGAGTTCAAACCCAGCCCTGGGCCAGCTAAAACAACGATGACAACTGCAACAAAGAAATAGCCGGGCGTTGTGGTAGGCTGTGTAGTCCCAGCTACTTGGGAGGCTGAGGCAAGAGACTCACGGCTCAAGAGTTGGAGGTTGCTGCTAGCTGTGACACTACAGCACTGTACTGAAGGTGACATAGTGAGACTCTGCCTCAAAAAAAAACAAAAACAAAAACAAAACCATCTTCTGGCTGGTGAGGTTGCTCACACCCGTAATCCCAGCACTCTGGGAGGCCAAAGCGGGCTGATCCCTTGAGCTCAGGAGTTCAAGACCAGCCTGAGCAAGAGCAAGACCAAGACCCTGTCTCTACTAAAATAGAAAAAACAGTGTGGCGCCTATGGCGCAAAGGGGTAGGGCGCTGGCCCCATATGCCGGAAGTGGTGGGTTTAAACCCAGCCCCGGTCAAAAACTGCAAAAAAAAAAAAAGAAAAAAAGAAAAAATCATTAAAAAATAATAATAAATAAAATAGAAAAAACAAACAAAAAACTAGCTAGGCATTGGGGTCCTGTAGTCCCAGCTACTGGGGAGGCTGAGGCAAGAGGATTGCTTCAGCCCTGGAGTTTGAGGTTGCAATGAGCTATTGCTCTGTTGCTCTCTACCCAGAGCAACAGAGTAAAACTCTGTCTCGAAACAAACAAACAAAAAACCTCTTCTTTTGACTCCAAAAAGTAGGTGGTAATAAATTCCATGCATTACATGAATTTCAGCAATGATTCCTTAGCTTACTGTTCTCAGGTCAAACTTCTGGGTGTTTTTCCCTACATTGTAGCATTGAAGGTGTATGATTGCAAAGTCATAGATTTTTCTTTTCTGTAAGGGACTGTACTGTCTTAGGGTTCTGGAAGGTAAACATCCAGTCAGCATACCTCCCATGTGCCTGTCTCTGTGTCCAGATTCCTGTTGTGTAAGCTGCCCAGTTTGTGGTCCTTTCTTACTGTGGTCTTGGCACCCTAATACACATACTGTAAATGTGGATTATATGACAGTCCTATGTAGCACATGTATACCTTATATGATAATTTCTATTTATAGGAAGGAATCATGTCAAAAGGTCAAATACTTAATTTTTTTTAAGTGACGCTGTCTCACTATGTCATCCTCGGTAGAGTGCACTTTACTGAGGGTGACAAAGTGAGACTCTGTTTCTAAAAAAAAAAAAAAAAAAAAAAAAGGCGGCGCCTGTGGCTAATTGAGTAGGGCCCCGGCCCCATATACCGAAGGTGGCAGGTTAAAACCCGGCCTCAGCCGAACTGCAAAACAGAAAATAGCCGTGCATTGCGGTGGGCGCCTGTAGTCCCAGCTACTCGGGAGGCTGAGGCAAGACAATCACCTAAGCCCAGGAGTTGGAGGTTGCTGTGAGCTGTGTGATGCCACGGCACTCTACAGAGGGCGATAAAGTGAAACTCTGTCTGTACAAAAATAAATAAATAAAAAATAAGAAAAAAAAAAAAAAAAGAGGGCTCGGCACCTGTGGCTTAACAGGCTAAGGTGCCAGCCACGTACACCTGAGCTGGCCGGTTCGAATCCAGCCTGGGCCCGCCAAACAACAATGACAGCTGCAACAACCACAAAAAAATGGCCGGGCGTTGTGGCGGGCGCCTGTAGTCCCAGCTACTTGGGAGGCGGAGGCAGGAGACTCGCTTGAGCCCAGGAATTGGAGGTTGCTGTGAGCTGTGATGCCACAGCACTCTCTCCAGAGTGACAGCTTGAGGCTCTGTCTCA
>CAUYRH010002979.1:0-14570 GCA_963574655.1 Perodicticus potto
AAGACCCAACTAAAAAGGAGAATTTCAGACCAATTTCACTCATGAATATAGATGCAAAAATTCTCAACAAAATCCTAGCCAATAGATTACAGCTTATCATTAAAAAAGTCATACATCATGATCAAGTAGGTTTCATCCCAATGATGCAAGGCTGGTTTAACACACATAAGTCCATAAACATTATCCATCATATTTACAGAAACAAAAGCAAAGATCATATGATCCTCTCAATAGATGCAGAAAAAGCATTCGATAAAATCCAGCATCCTTTTCTAATTAGAACACTGAAGAGTATAGGCATACGTGGCGCACTTCTGAAACTGATCAAAGCTATCTATGACAAACCCACAGCTAATATTTTACTGAATGGAGTGAAACTGAAAACTTTTCCTCTTAGAACTGGAACCAGACAAGATTGTCCTCTGTCACCATTACTATTGAACGTAGTGCTGGAAGTGCTAGCCAATACAATTAGGCAAGACAAGGAAATAAAGGGCATCCAAATGGGAGCAGAGGAAGTCAAACTCTCCCTTTTAGCTGATGACATGATCTTATATTTAGAGAACCCCCAAGACTCAACCACAAGGCTCCTGGAAGTCATCAGAAAATACAACAATGTCTTACAATATAAAATCAATATCCACAAGTCAGTAGCCTTTGTATATGGCAATAACAGTCAAGATGAGAGGGTAATTAAGGACACAACTCCCTTCACCATAGCTTCAAAGAAAATGAAATACCTAGGTATATACTTAACAAAGGAGGTAAAAGTCCTCTATAAAGAAAATTATGAAATCCTAAGAAAGGAAACAGCAGAGGATCTTAACAAATAGAAGAACATACCATGCTCATGGCTGGGAAGAATAAACATTGTTAAAATGTCTATACTTCCCAAAGCAATCTACCTATTTAATGCCATCCCTATTAAGATACCAACATCCTACTTTCAAGATTTGGAAAAAATGATTCTGCGTTTTATATGGAACCAGAAAAAAACCCACATAGCTAAGACAGTTCTTAGTAATAAAAACAAAGCTAAGGGCATCACCATACCAGATTTTAGGCTGTACTACAAAGCCATAGTAGTCAAGACGGCATGGTACTGGCACAAAAATAGAGATATAGACATTTGGAATCGAATAGAAAACCAGGAAATGAAACTAACATCTTACAACCACCTAATCTTCGATAAACCAATCAAGAACATACCTTGGGGGAAAGACTTCCTATTCAATAAATGGTGCTGGGAGAACTGGATATCCACATGTAAAAGACTGAAACTGGACCCTCACCTTTCTCCACTCACAAAAATTGATTCAAAATGAATAAAGGACTTAAATTTAAGGCATGACACAATAAAAATCCTGAAAGAAAGCATAGGAAAAACACTGGAAGATATTGGCCTGGGGAAAGACTTTATGAAGAAGACTGCCATGGCAATTGCAACAGCAACAACAATAAACAAATGCGACTTAATTAAACTCAAAAGCTTCTGTACAACTAAGGAGACAACAACCAAAGCAAATAGACAACCTACCAATGGGAAAGGATATTTGCATACTTTGAATCAGACAAAAGCTTGATTACTAGGATCTATAGAGAACTCAAATTAATCCACATGAAAAAAGTGAACAATCCCATATATCAATGGGCAAGAGACATGAATAGAACCTTCTCTACAGAAGACAAATGGCTAACAAACATATGAAAAAAAGCTCATCATCCCTAATTATTAGAGAAATGCAAATCAAAACCACCCTGAGATACCACCTAACTCCAGTGAGAATGGCCCACATCACAAAATCTCAAAACTGCATATGCTGGCGTGGATGTGGAGAGAAGGGAACACTTTAACACTGCTGGTGGGACTACAAACTAATACAACCTTTTTGGAAGGAAGTATGGAGAACCCTCAAAGAACTCAACCTCCCATCTGATCCTGCATTCCCATTACTGGGCATCTACCCAGAAGGAAAATAATCCTTTTATCATAAGGACACTTGCACTGGCCTGTTTATTGCAGCTCAATTTACAATCGCCAAAATGTGGAAACAGCCTAAATGCCCACCAATCCAGGAATGGATTAACAAGCTGTGGTATATGTACACTATGGAATACTATTTATCCATTTAAAAAATTGGAGACTTTACAGCTTTTGTATTAACCTGGTTGGAAGTAGAACACATTATTATTAGTAAAGCATCACAAGAATGGAGAAGCATGAATCCCATGTACTCAATTTTGATATGAGGACAATTAATGACAATTAATGACACAGTGGGGGCGGAGAGCAGAGAGAGAAAAAATGAGGGCGGCGTGGGGAAAGGAAGATCAGAGAGAGGGAAGGCGCGAGGGGGGTGGGGTCTTGGTGTGTGCCACACCTTTTGGGGGCAAAACACGATTATAAGAGGGACTTTACCTAACAAATGCAATCAGTGTAACCTGGTTTCTTGTACCCTCAATGAATCCCCCCCCCAAAAAAAACCCATATAATGCAAATGTGACAAAAATGTAAGATTTCTTAGAACTTGGTAGAAGGTATATGGCCACCTGTATTATTCTCCATAGTTTTCTGTATACTTGAAATCTTTTCTAATAAAATATTTTTAAGAAGGCTAATGCATTTGAAGTTTTCTGTTTCTTAACAAAAATAACAGAGTGGAGGTGAGGGAAGGGCTAATTTGCTTTTTCTGATCCTATTTTTCTTCTGGGTTAGGGGCTGTTAAAGAATAACAATATTCCCCATCCTTTCATATAAAGTGGCTCAGCCCAATGTCTTCCAGGATTTTCCTACCTGAACTCCAGATGAGAGTAAGGGGATAGAGACTGCCCTTGGATCTGTAAATGACCTTAGCTATACAGTCCAAATTGGGGGGAAAAAAATGTTTAAGTGAATGATGAGTTATTTGCTGGTCTTACTGTGGTTATTTTCTCATGCTTTCCTCTCTCCTCAGTCACTACAGTGATCCAGCCTAGAATGGAGGCAAAGAAAGCACCCTTGGGGAAAGTCAGGACCCCTGAAATCCATGCACACCCCACAGGGGGAAGAGCTCTAGAATCTTGGAAATCTTTCACTGTCTCTCTAACTGCCATTTTATTATCACCACATTTTGGTCCTAAGCATCTCATCCTGGAGCTCCCTCACCAGCCAGACCACCAGGATACCAAAGAGGGCAGGTGCATGTGATTTGTGTGGTCCACGCCCAGACCTATGGCCACCTGCTTTGGGCACTGCAAATCCCAATCTGACCTTCGATCCTGCTTCTTTCTTTACCTTCCCCCTTTCCCTACTCTCCTTGCCCTCACTCTCTGTTATACATGCAATCCATTTCTGTCTTTCGTGTGTGCATTATAATGCTCTATAACATGCATTCAAGGGAAAATAACTTTGGGTGAATGTTAAGACTAATAATCTTCAAGGATGTTTATGAAAGGTTGGTCATAAAAGTAAAATACCAAAAACAACTTTGTTGTTGGACAAAGAAGAGTTAGTTAAATAATTTACTGTACAGCCACACAATGTAGCCAAGATGTTTTATAAGAATACTTAATAAGGTGGTGCTCATAGTTCAGTGAGTAGGGCGTTGGCCACATACACTGAACTGGCGGGTTCGAACTCAGCCCAGGCCAGCTAAACAACAATGACAACTACAACAACAACCTCAAAAAATAGCCGGGCATGTGGCGGATGTCTGTAGTCCCAGCTACTTGGGAGGCTAAGCCAAGAGAATAGCTTAAGCCCAAGTGTTTGAAGTTGTGAATTGTCATATCACAGCTCTCTACAGAGGGTGACATAGTGAGACTCTGTCTCAAAAAAAAGAATGCTTAATAAACTGGACAGCTATTCACAAGCTATTGCTATGTGAAAAACATAAATGCTCAAACATTACTTATAGAACAATCCCATTTTTGTGAAAACATTGAACGGTCTAGAAGATATACCACAAAAGCCCTGAGATCACTGCCTATAAAACGATTTGCTAACCCTTATTGGAGCATAGTCAGAGACTGAGGAAGAGAGACTGGGAAGCATGTGCCATTGTCATAGTTTAAGCACAGGGGAGACCCAAATTAATAGTTGCTATTTGAAAGATGCTACTGGTTGAAAGTAACATCCAGCAATAACTCTTCAACTGAACTGAGGTGGATTGAAGGTACGCAAATTTATCTGTAAAATAAATGAATAGCAATAAACCTACGTTACTTCATGTTTTGGCTACACAAGTAATACATGAATGTATTCTTCTTTTAAACAATGGATTGTTACCAATGTAGCTAAAGTCTGCTCCAGTATCTACCCCAACTCTGGACTCTCCTACTCCATGAAGTTAACCACTGCTCTAAGTTTGATACAGAAGCATCTAATTGCTTTTATACCTTCATGTGAAAGTATGCATACCCCAAGAAAACCTAGAGAATTAAGCTGGGTAGTCAGTATAATATTCTTTTTAGTGTATTTAAAAATAACATAATGATTTCTAAAAAGTACATAATAAATACATATTTATACAAATTTTATTATATTATACTAACATTATGAATTTCCTTGTCCTCAACAATATACATTTTCTATTTTATAAAGACCAGGTCTTGCTCTGTTGCCTAGGACAGGTGTCATCATAGTTCACTGAAGCCTTGAACTCCTGGGCTCAAGCAATCCTTCTGCCTCAGCCTCCCAAGGAGCTGGTACTACAGGCGCATGCCACAATGCCCAGCTAATTCTTTTCCTATTTTTTGTAGGGATGGGGTCTCACTCGTGCTCAAGCTGGTCTTGAACTCCTGCCCTCAAGTGATCTTCCTGCCTTGGCCTCCTAAAGTGATAGGATTATAGGCATGACCCACTGCACCTGGCCAACAATATACTTTTTATACCTATCTATGTTGACACTTCTAGAATGAGTTCATTCCTTTTAATGGCTACATGTATTCCCACATAGATAAACCATATTTTTTAGACATTCCCTCCACTAATGAGTATTTCAGTTATTTCTGATATCTCATCATCAATGTTTAAATAATAAATATTCAAAAAAGGACTTTTTATGCAAATATTTGTCTGGGATAAATAATAAAAAATGGACTTCATGAGTCATAGGTAATGCACACTTTGGGTCTCAACAGGTACCCTCTAAAGTATGCCAGTTTACATACTCACAGGGTAGAGATTGCTTAGTCTCCCCATGTCCCCAGCAACACTTGATATCAGACATTTTCAATACTGCAGAGCTGAGTCAGTAACACTGCATCAGGCACTTAACAATTTTTGAAGAGGGTAGACTTCATATTAAGTGTTCTTAACACACAGAGACATATACATACAAACCTAAATGACAAAAAACAAAGGGACATAAACTTCTAGAGGTGATGGAGATGTTTCATGGGTGTATGTATATATCCAAATTCATCAAACCGCCTACATTAAACAGGTGCAGTTTATTGTATATCAATTATACCCCAAAAAAGCTATGTAAAAAATAAATATTGCAAATCTGATAGGAAAAAAATGGCACCTCAATTTTGTATTTTCCAGTTTAATAATGAAGGCGGGTATCTTCTAATATGTTTATTTACTGGCCATTTGTAAGTCATTTTCTGAGGATGACTTGTTCACACTTTTGCCTATATTCCCCATTTTTCTACTTTTTTCCTTATTTATATTTATGCACATGTATTATTATGACTATTATTATTTATATACTATATTTGAAAATTGTTAGCTTTATGTAGATCCAAATGTGGCTTTCAATATGAAAACTCTATCAAGGACAAAATGACCCCCATGTGTACGGGGCATCGTAGAGCGATACACGCCTGGCCTGTAACTACACCGTCTCAGTAGCTTCAGAGTCACTTGAGAAATTTAAACATCACTAGAAATCTAGGAAATGGCTTTTTTCAGTTACTGTTAAATCCTCCACTCCTTCTCAAGGAGATTGAATAGGCAGCTGCCAGGAAAACCTCCTCTCCCCTCTGACAAATCATTATGACAAAAGCAGAGTTATCTGAATGGAGATGCAAGAAGTATTCCATCAGTGTCATCGCCTGCGGCTGGCTTCCTTATCCTCTTCCTCTGAACACTTTCCAGTGTCTTGTTTACATGTCAAAGGGAGATGTCAGATGGTTCTGGCCCTGAACTGAATATTTATAGCTGATTTTTCTAAGGAAGCCTCATGTTATTCACCTGCCTGTCAGGTACCATTGCACACCCAAGGACATAGTGTACCACGCACATCTAATGATCTCAAGGCAAATGCTTTTTTACCCAAGAACATTTTAAAGTTTAAATGTGAAAATAAGCCCTCACCTAGGCTCTACCAATTCTTCAAAAACAAAAGCCCAACCAAAGATTATCAGGCCCAAACTCTAGTGACACATTAAGAATACTCGTTACCCTTCTCCCCACTACCTGTTCATTTTATTTTCACAGACACCAGGAGTAAAGGGAGCTCTGAGCACCTTTTCCAGGGGCACTACTTCTGTTCCCTTATCCTTGTCGAACAGGAAGAAGCAGAACAATGAGAAAAAGAAGTGATGTGATAAAAGGGACAGAGTGACTGAAAAACTTATAGGCCAAGGACAATAATAGATTTTTAGGGCTGATTTACTCAAACTTTGGCTTTTAAATGTTGGAAAGATCATATGAAATATGATTATAATACAGTGAGATTAGCCTGCTACTGAGTATTTTTTTTTTGAGACAGAGCCTCAAGCTGTCACCCTGGATAGAGTGCTGTGGCATCACGACTCACAGCAACCTCCAATTCCTGGGCTCAAGCAAGTCTCTTGCCTCTGCCTCCCAAGTAGCTGGAACTACAGGCGCCCGCTACAACGCCCGGCCATTTTTTGGTTACAGCTGTCATTGTTGTTTGGCGGGCCTGGCCTGGATTCGAACCTGCCAGCTCAGGTGTACGTGGCTGGCGCCTTAGCCTGTTGAGCCACAGGCGCTGAGCCTGAGTATTTTTTTTTAACAAACCAAATCTTATTACTGCACAGGAGTACTGTTCTTCAAAGCAGTTACCTTGGAAGTGTGTAATGATTCTATATATGTGGCAATTGTTCAAAACAGTTTAAAAACTCCCCTCAGAGTTGCCTTTAGGGCAGTTTACACACCCACCAGAAAATGGATCATTACTTTTATAATTCATGAGCCAAAATCAGTAATGCCTTGCTTAATCGCCCCTATTTCACCACATAAAAAACATTAAATCCATCTTCAAAGGATGAATATTCCCTTTGAATAGGGGAATTAAAAGAATGATATGCCGCCAGCTCTGGAGACAATTTGCATTGACAATGGTAAGTTCATTTTGAAAAATCATAATTTATTTTGAAGGACAACCACTTGTTTGGTGGCATAAGCTCTGAAAAATATTACTTACTAATTATATGTCACAAATACTCCTTATCAGAGGGTAAGTACTGCCAGTTTTCTTCCTTCAACTCATGACCCTATAATCCTTGCTCATCCTCAAGAATTTTCTCGATAGGGTATTCCTAGCGTGGTCAATTTTCTATGTGTTCTGCCTCCTGCATCTCAACCTTAGTCTCTTAACTCTAAGCCACTAATTGGATCTCACTGACACCACTGATCTCTTTGCCTTAATCCTGACTTGGCCAGTTCCTAAACAGAAGCTGGAATCAGGAAGGGAACAAAGCCAGAATCAGGACTAGCAATTATAAGAAGGTGAAATTTGCAAGGCCTGAAATCTTCCCCCAAGACCTTGTCCTGCCTGTCTGCGGAGAGGCATTCGGGATTCCATCTGCCTGGCTAAGAGGAGATGTCAGCAGGAATTTAGCAGGCTTGAGTTACACCACACTCTCTAAGTAAATACAACAATGGAGAATGCAGCTGTAATGCATTGTTCTGGCAAGGCCAAGTTATTTGTCCAACATGGGATTCATTAGCACCTCATTCATTATTAAACTGGAAAACAGTTTGGTTGGATTCCCTAAAGGGTCAGCTGCCAGATGCAAACTCAGATATGAAATCATTATGTTCTTGCAATATTAGGAACATAATATATGAATTGAATAAAGGACCTATCAAGGAAAATAAAAGCCATGTGAATTCTAAGAGTTTGCCTCCACTTCCATAGTTGAATACAAGTGCCCCCTCAAAAAGTAAAAATTAAAAAAAAATTTTTCCAATGCTCCCCCCATGTCTTAAGTCTTCCTAATTTGATGGGAAGGAGGAAAAATTCCATAACAAGTTGAACCAAAATGACACTAAAGAGATTAACATCTCAGTAATTCCAAGACCAAACAGGTGTATTTTCCAGTTTAATAATGAAGGCGGGCATCTTCTAATATGTTTCAAGATCAAGATATGTGCCATAGTTCACATACTCTACTCACTCGGCCAGAGTTAAAGAGAAACTGGTAGATTGTATGCCCTCATGAAGGTGATATGAAACCAAGTTTCTCAAACAATCACTGTCCCGAAATGCTACACACACACAGAAAAGGGTCAACTTCATGCTACAAAATAAAAACCTTCACTTTCAGATGTAGAAAAAAACACCATAAAGTTGGAATTAAAGACAAAGTTTTGAATTTGCACATTCATGAAACAAACATTCCTCTGAGACTTTGAGATGTTTCTTAATAGAACATTTAAGTAGTGGGTATGGCTGTTTGCAAACATTAGGTATCACATCACAAAATTCTTTCTTGTAAAAATTTTATTTATTTGGGGGGAGGAGGAAAAAAAGACAAAAATATTTATTTATTTATTTGGTAGCCAGCTAGCTTGCTTTACCTGGATTCTGGTAACACAAAACTCTTTATTATACCTTCACTGATTCTGCCTACAATTTTCCATGGGCCAAATTCCAACTGCCAGGGCAACTGGCCAGGTGTGTTCTGGCTCTTAGCCATAATCTATGCCAACACCAAACAAAACATGTTTATTTGGAACACAGCCCTGGAATGTCTTTAGGTTTGTTAGAAGGAAGAAAGGCCTGTTCTCAAGAGTGCAAAGAATGCCCGTGAAATCTAACCTGCACGTGTTAGCTCCTGTCAGGAGCACAGGGCACGCATGTTTTGAGGTACAGAATACTTGTTTCCTGGGGAAACCCACTTCAAGAAAATGAACACGACAAAAATAAGGGCAGTGTGAATTTTCCTGTGTGTCACAGAACTGTTCTTTCTTTTCCACCATTTTCTTCACCTCCGCTTGAATGCACATATCGGTTCCTACCTTTGCACAGCTTATTTTGGAATTCTACAGTTTCCCTTATACCGCAAACAAAGGCAAAATCTTATTATAAACCTTTTGCCTAGTCCATGGGCAGAGGCATTTCCTCTAGATTTTAATCTCCCAAAACAGCAAGGAGGAGGAGAAAAGAGAACCTGTCCGCAGACAATCTGCAGTGAAACGCCTGCCCAGGCTCAGATTCTTTCCAGGGTTTGTCTAGCAAACACTCAAGGGAGAAGGTGCATAAAGCTTCTGGAAACCTGTTTGGTGAGATGTACTGAGCAGACTCGCTTCCAAAAATAAAAGCACTGGCATTTTTGAACCTGACAAAATATTTAAAATACATAGAAAAGTAAGAATAATAATGTCACAAACACCAGTGTACACGCAAGCCAGATTTAACAAGTTTGCCAAATTTCCTTCCAATTCTTTAAACATGTAATATTTTAGAGAGTTGTAGTAGTTCCTTTGATGCCCTTCCCTGTAGAGATTTCTCACTCAACCTGCCTACTCCGAGGTAACCACTATTCAGAAATTGATGTGGTTCCTCACCGTGCATGTTTTCATGTTGTTATTACATATTCAGTCTAGGATTCACAGCAAAACACTGTATTGTTTTGCAGCCCAATTTAAATATGTAAAAATACACATAATCACTGAGTATATATACTTAATGGAGAATATGGTATATATAGCACATATGTAATGTATGAGTATATAGCATAGATAAGGCATACACTCTATACAGTGTATACATATAGTGTATTTTATGTGAATATCTATAAAGTATGTATATACATACACAACTTGTATGTAGTTTGGGGGATGTATGTTCATGTAGACTTTAAACTAATTTCCTTTCCTTTCCTTTTATTCTTGTATAATTAAAAAAAAATCAAAAGATATCTAAATGTACTGAATGTGTGAACAATGCCGGGCCTGACCAGACAGCCAGGAATCAGACTTCCAAAGCAATCTAAAAATTTTACTGAAGAAACCATTTTTCAATAAGAACAACTTCTTACATTGCCCTTCACGTATGGATAAAATCGCTCATCAAGTAAACTTCCATAAACACCATAAAGAATTTTGTTTGGGTTCATTTTAGTAGTCAACCTAGTAAATTGGTCATTTAGACTTTTATTTGTAGCTGTCTTTTGAGTACGGTGGTTATTTACCTGACAGAATCAGGAGTTCGATGATCTCTGCATCTCCCAGGAATGCGGCCACATGAAGGGGGGTTCGTTTCTCAGAATCCTAAAACAAACAACGTCAAAGATGTACAACAGGTCAGTGGCAGCTGGAGGTGGCTTTTGTAGACATACATAATAAGAGTAACACTCACTCTGAGGCTGATGCTTGTGGAAGAGCACGAAGGCCAAACACCTACTCAGCTGAGTTCTGGTTATACGTTTGCTCTCCGCATACCCTCCAGTCACACTGTGGAGGGAGTATTTGCCTACCTGAGCCTTTTACTGAAGCCCAGCTCAGCCAGGATGGACCATTATGCATTGGATGATCAATTTCAATTTACAGTACTTTTAAACCTTCAGTATGATAATAAAATAAAATAAAAATAAAAATAATGTTCAAACCCCTTTAACCTGTCTTAGCAACACAGTTCAAAGCTTTCAGTCATGTATTTTCTTTCTAAGGGAACAAAGTGGAATGGTTCACAAGGACATTAAACATAAGTACAGTCATTTCTCCTTTCTGTCTTCATTAACTATCGCCTAGACTATTACTCATTCGCTCATTCATGCAATCCTTACTGAATGCCTACTCTGCACCAGGAACCAAATTCTGAGACTACAGCAGGCCCCAGCCCTCGCTCACATTCAGGCAGGAGGCTGACAACAGTCAAGTAAGTAAATGGCACACAAATCATTTCAAATGATGATACAGGCTGTGATGAAATTAAAACAGGGTATGGGATTTAACAGGGACGATGAGAATAAAAGCAGCCAGATGTTGACATTTAAGCTGAGAGATGAGGTAGGCATTACCATCTTTGTTTTATATTTGAGAATAGAAGACTGTGTCTCAAATAAATTAAGAAATTTCCTCCAGACCTCACAGATGTATAAGCAGAGCCAAGACAGAACCTTCACCTGTCAGACTCCAATCTGTGTCCTTGGCAAGGCATTTCATATGCTTTGCTGAGAGGCAGCATAGTAATACGCAAGGGAAAAAATATTGCTTCCCAATCTAAATATTGGAGATAATGACATCTACTTTAGAGGACTGATAAGAGAAACCAAGAAAATGTAAACAAGTAAAGCCCTCAGCAAGCAGAAGGCAAGTGCACACAGCTGTGATCCATGCATATCCATTACTGTGCCCAGCATAGATAGCTGTGTGATATTTTCTCTTCAAGACCGAAAAATCCCTTGCGTAAAGAACAACTTTTTCTCCCCTTTCCCCATAGTGTCAGCATACTAGGTGCTCAGCATAATTGGCTGAACTGAACTACTCTGTGTGTGTGAACTCCTCCAGAAACTCCCATTGACTACTCCTTAGCGATGGTAACCAAAGCCTGTATGCTGTCTTTAAGGTTTTTCCAAAAACTAGCATGTATATTAGTTTTGATATTCTTGGGTTCACTATTGATTTTAAATCTTCATTCCTATTATCTTTTTTATACAATTGACCTAACAACCCTTCATTAGCCCCAGGATGTTATTCTATTTTCTGATGGTGTAGGCCCTCTGCTCTTTCTCTGACTCATTTACACTATTGCTTTTAGGCATTTCATGACTTACTAATATCTTGACAGATGGCAGGCAGGGGACATAACAAGAATTGATCTTTAAACCAGTCTATTTGTTAGAAGGTCTGATAAATGGGTTTTATGAAGTGATGAACTAACATTAAGTGGATAAAAACAGCAGTTTGTATTAGCTGGAAACTTACATTGTCTGTATGGCTGTAGGCAATTACCATGGACAAGTGGAAAATGGAGTCATGCAGCTGTGAAATAATGGCATGCCTTGGAAAATTCAGTAGGATATACAACCATGATCAACTCTGTTATAGCTACATCACCCTATCTTTGAAAATAAAGATTCAATGTTTGAAAACATGTTTGCTTATTTGAGAATCAAGGGTACTAATTTGTGCAGTGAACTATTCAAAAAACTGAGATCAGACTTCCACAAATGTTCTATATTTCGATTTCTTCTATTGATATCCCTACCGACATTTTCTATTTTAGCCTCATATTACCTTTAAATTTTCACTATGTCTACTTAAAAATTTCCCTTGGGATTTTCGATAAAAGTTATGTAATTATATGTTCCTCTGGGAATTGAATTAGTTCCAGGATTTAGTTCAATAAATTAAACCTTGCCTCAGTGATTTAAGCAGGGACTATTCTAGCCTGAATTATGACTTCATTTGACCTGAAGCAAAGTCCACGCTCTGGTTAAGACCTTGGCTTCAAATAAAAAAACCAAGAAAACTCCAACATCCTTCCCTGCCTTGCAAATCTGGTTGCCTGTTATTACATGGCTGGCTTTGCTGATTCAGCTTGTTCAATTCAAAGTGTCTATAATATAAGAAGGGTGTGTTCTATGAGATCGCATTATAAAAATTCTTGATTATAAATCCCAGTGTTCCTGTAAGTATGTATTTAAAGGTTTCTGGTAGCTTCCAGGACAACTATGCCCATTGATACTCTCCTTCAGTGACATGGTACAGACAGGTAACAAGAGAAGACCTGTATTCAGACAGCAGTCCTCTTCCTTTTGTTCTCCAAAGAGGCAAAACCATGTAACAAGTTAAATTAAGGAACAAGTTAAAGGGTGAATGACAAACCCATAGTAATCAATATGATCAATTCAATGAAATCAGCCTGGAGGTTGCAATCCATCCTCTGCCTTAGTAAAAGCCACTGTACTTTGCCATAAGCTAAACCAACAGAGTAGGAAATGTGATGGTAGAAGGGTGACAGCTCTGGAGGAAAGAAAATCCCAGTAAGAATATAAGTAAAAATTATATCCTTGGGGTCAGGTGAAACTTACTAAATGCAGAACACAAATGTTTTCACACCATAAATGAGAAAATCCCATGAAGCTTATGTCGAACAGTTGGATGAAAATATTTCAGATTATATATGAAGCCCGCACACTGTACCCCATGATTGCACTAATGTACACAGCTATGATTCAATTAAAAAAAATTACATCCTTGGAGTATCTAGAAGAAGAAACAAATCTACTTGGTAATTACAGAGCAATTTCATTTATTTATTTTTTCAAAATATCTTCTCATTTATCTTACTATTTTGATCTTGTAACATCCATATCAAGGGAAACACACCTTTACTACTGTGTTCTTGGGTCTTATTATCATCCCTTACCAAATAAGGGGTCTGAGCCCTGGGCAGCTTATATGACTTGCCCAACACAGCAAACGGATGTTAAAGAATTAGGTGTACCAGTTCCCAACTCAAAACTATTTTCATTATAAAAATGAAAATAGGAACATCATCCTAAAAGTTAGTCTTTCCACTATAATTCCTAAGAAATCCTGGGGGAAATGTGACAAACATACAGCAAACATCCTCTTGAATAAGCTTATAGAAAGGGGCCAGAAATGGAGAGTCCACAGAGAGCTGAAGCTGGGATCACATATGCTTCTACTTAGAAGTCAACACACCAGGGGCTTGGAACATACCACTTGCTAGAGGATGGGAGGTGACAGAAAGAACTGGAACTGAGGCCTTCATACAAAGAAAGACCCTTGAAGTGGTCTTGAAGAAAGACTCTTAAAGTGAAATGGTGGGCTTTATAAAAAGCCAAATACAGCTCGTCGCCAGCCATGTACACAGAGGCTGGCAGGTTCGAACCCAGCCTGGGCCAGCTAAATAATGACAACCACAACAAAAAACAGCTGGGCATTGTGGTGGGCGCCTGTATTCCCAGCTACTTGGGAGACTGAGGCAAGAGAATTGCTTAAGCCCAAGAGTTTGAGGTTGCTGTGAGCTGTGACGCCATGGCACTCTACCCAAGGCAACATAGTGAGACTCTGTCTCAAAAAAAAAAAAAGCCAAATACTCACATAGGCTGACAGCAAACAGATGCCTTGTCCTGGGTTCTTGGTGAGGGAATAAAAATGTCTCCCCTGCTCCTGTGCATTTACAACCCTAGAGTCTGTCTTCTTGTGGCTGGGGATTTCAAATTCATAATAATCTATTCAGGCCAAGAACTTCCAAGTTGAAAATAGCCATAAAGGGCGGAGCAAGATGGCAGCCGAGTAACAGCTTCCTTGTGGCTGGGCACGGTGAGACTGGGGAGAGAGGACTTCAGGCATCTCTGGCAGGTGGGATCTACCCAGGAACTTCCCCTTGGGGACACAGGGAGACAGCGTGAGG
>CAUYRH010002980.1:0-21362 GCA_963574655.1 Perodicticus potto
AATTAGAGGGAGGAGTTTTGATCATGACTAGATCTCCAGGAGGGAAAAGTTCCTGTTTTAGTTAGTATGTCCCTCCTCAAACGGGGAGCAGGACTTTCAGGGATGATTAGGGAGGCATGAGAGAACAGCAAGTCATCCCAATTGCAGCTTAGAGGCTGGGAGAAAAATTTGGTAACCGGCTGTGCAGACACCCCCTGTATGGTTATGGATTTGGGAGATAAAAGACCAGGATTAGAGAGAAGTACAGAAAAGGATGCTCCAGTGTCCAAAAGAGATTTTCTCTCCTGGCGCTCCACTATAAGGCAAACCTGGGGCTCTTGTGGGGTGATGACACAAGCTGGAGCCATGAGAATTTGCCCCGGCCACTCTCAGTCCAGTTTGGGCCACCCTCCAGTGGTCACCCTTGAGTTCTGGACAGGGGCCAGGTGGCTTGCCCAGCTAGTGGTATTGCTGGGGGGTATGTATGCCTTTTAAAGAATATACGATGTGCTACCTTATCAGTTCACCTTAAAAGCATGTAAACATTAGTGAATACTCCTAGGATAAAATAATACAACTTTAAATGTTGACTTTATTGGGAATTATATAGATGATTATCAGTATGAATCTGTATGGGTGAAAAGAGTTTTGAAGTCATTTCTTTCTCTCCAAAGAAACTTCTTATTCTCTGTACATCATTCTGGCCAACACTAAGTCCAACTTGGTCAGTGTGCTGCTGTGGAATGTTTTAAGCTGAAATGTGCATTGGAATCTGTTTGTTTGCAGCAGATGATTTGACGAAGCTTTGATGCACAGTCACTCTCCGACATTTGTGTATTTCAGCAGTGAACAATGTAAACTCAGTTTCTGAGCACTTTGATTACTTGCGCATAGCAGTGCCCATGGCATGTGACAGAGAAGAGCACTCTATCCACTAATCAGATAGATATGCTTCAAGCGTATTTACACAAAATAATGAAAACAGCTGTTAGATACCTTTAAACTTGAGTGTGTTTTATTATTAATCTACTAGCCTGTACACATGACACTATAATTCTTCACTCACTCAAGTTGCCTTTAATGACACAGTAATAAAACTGAGAGGGATGAAAGTAATGGAATTGTAGAATGTAATGCCTCAATTGTTCTACAGTGTCTTCCTTTTTGCCAAAATAAACCACAATGAGGTCCATATGGTGTTTTCAAGTTTTCAAGCAATGACCCTAATAAAAAGTAATGAATTTCTGACAAAAGAAAATGTGGCTTTCTTTTAAGCGAATATTTCACTATTGATCTACATATGATTGCAGACCGATATGCTAATATAAGAAGAAAGGTTCAGTGTGCTTGCTACAAGGACTATCATTTGTGATGATTTTCAAGAAATATAGATTTTAAAGGTAGAAATATTATAATCCACTAGTTATGACTCCCTTGTTTCAGAGATTGTTGTTTCAAGGAAAGAAATAGATATTCTTTAAGAATGAGCAGCCATTGATAAAAATGAAGTTTATCACATAGAAAGGGCTGTAAGAGTTTGTTTTGGAGAATATCTTGTTCTTGTATACACTGAGCCTTGAAGATTCTGGTTTCGTTTGGGTAGGGTTTTTAATATATTTCAAACTGCTTCAAGGGAGAGTGAAATTTATTCCAAGTATACCAACCACATTCCCAAACTATGTATCTAACTGCAACATTGAAGTTATTTGCTCAGAGATTGATTTTAAAAATATCATGGTAGGCAAATCTTTAGAATATCCTTATATTAATAAAGAATTACAGGTAACCTGGAATCTTGAAAATAAACTAAATTTGAAAAACATAAGACTTCATGATAAATTATGGGAATAATAGCTATACTGGTAAAAGTGGGAGGGAAAATAATTAAAAGGAAGAAAGAAATTTAAAAAGAAGAGGACTATGATCTTTTTAACCAGGAATACCTGGATTTGAATCTGTAGTCACCAGCATACCAGCATTTTCCTGTTTAATGTCTTTTTAACTTTTCTGAGCCTTGTTCTCCCCATTCTAGAGGTAAGGATTATTATCAATATAAAGATTAAAATAATGTGTGTGATGCATCCAACGGATTGCATGACAGATAGCAGGCACTCAAATAATAGTTTAATATTATCATTTATTGTTCGTAAGACCAGTCTCCTAAAGTAGCTCATTAGAATGTTTCTCTATGTGTGAGAGTTTTGTATGTGTGTGTACACATGTTGGGTGTGTTGAATTCAGTGGGACATATTCACTGGGATATATTCTCATAGTACATATTCATTCAGTCCCTACTATGTACTAAGAATGTTGATGGTACTATGAAAAATGTAATACTAAATAAAATGATTTTTAAGAGGTTCATATCTAATGGACCTATGAAAGTTAGACAGAAGAGGACAAATGTAGACATAAACTGTTTTGGAAATATAAGACAGGGCAAGAATAACTGACCCTCAGTGAGACAAGGAAAGGCTAGATGGAGATGGGAGAATGATGCTGGCAGGCTTGCTTTATAAGTCATTCTCAGTTCACCTGGCCAAGGAGCAACCTTAGTTCTTAAAATTGCGTATAAATTCATGGACATTCTGTTGACTGTTCATTTGTTTAGATATATACTTTTTTGGATTGGATATGGTGAATGAATGGTCAATATATTTGCAAATCATTTTTCTATGTTAATGTGATATCCAGAAGGTAAGTTTCAACCTACTCTGAGGCTACATTATCCTAAATTCAAAATTAGTCAATTCTAAATTTGTGCTGTTTAGCTGTTCAGTGGTCAAAAGGATTTCCTTATTTGTAAAACTCTTCTACTTCTTTAATATTATTTTTATCTATTTTTTAAGCAGAATCACATCTTAGCATTTTATGTACAAATTCATTGTATACTTGATCAAAAATTCCCATTTTATAGTCCCCATGTTCTTATGTTATTAAGATGTGAGTTACAACCTAGAGCATCACCACTTCTTACTGATATTTTAGGAGATTTTAGGAGATTGTGACTGTGCACTTGAAATGGGAAAAATACTTTAAAACTGCTTTGAAGATTGATCATGGCTTCTTAAATAATTAAATAATAAATTGTATTCCTATGTAATATTTGGCATATAAATGTGTATATATTTACCATTTCAAAGATTAGTAGAGTATAGCCTGTGTACCAAGCACTGTGCGAAGTATTGGCTATAAAGTGATGAAGCTACAATGATGGACAGTAACACGGGCAGCTTACACATATCCACACATATATCATGTCCTGAAAGTAGGCCACTGACTTGGTCCAAGATAACCGCTCTTTCGACTCTTCTGCATCTCCATCTCTTTTTTTCCTAATTACTTTTGAGTCTGTGTGACTTTCATTTTCAATGTTAATGGAGGTCTTTACTCCTTAAAAAATAATTTCGTGATAAAAGTTTTGAATTCTGAAGGACAGGAAATTGTAAATTTATAAAACAGTTGTTTGTAAATTATTTTCTAAATTTAATTATGTACTTACTAGCACTTAACTTGGTAGTGAAGCCTGTTCCAGAAACAATAAGAGCACCACTTCCCAGACTTTGTAAATGATTGCTTCATAAATGTCAGCTGCTCATGCAACATGCAACATGTCGTCAAGCTTGTTACTTTCTTTTTTTAAGTTCATTAGTTTTCAAAACGTATTGCTCCTTTATGTCAGATGCATTCACATCAAGGTTGTTTGCAAGCTTCTTGGTTTCAGCCAGACCATTCCCTCTGTTGTTCTTGATTGTATACATTATTCCTTTACCTTTAACTTTTTAAAAAGTTGTCCTACACACCAGGAACTCTTTCAAAAGTAATTTCACCAATAAAAATTATCCATCAAGAAACAATTTCAGAGCACTGTAAATCCATTATGACCAACGTGCTTTCTCTTTCTGTTGTTTGGTTTGAGTTGGTGGTCAGCTAATTTTTTTTCAATCCTTATAAACAACTTGACTTTTTTGCATGCTGTCCCAAATAATTAATTTTCACTTTAAGTCCAATAGCTTTACTAGAATAAGACTTTATATCGATTATTCCTGGTGTTTTTCTATAGATCCTTAGTGTTTCCTTTTGATATGAATATCAAAAGTATATGTATGAAATGTGTCTTTTATTTATGAAAAGTTTTCTTTAAGTACCATGAAGCCATATGGTATATACTATGTCCATGATGAAAATTAGATGATCTTCTTCCAGGTGTGGGTTTGGTTAGGAAACTACTACCTGAAGATCACTTGGACTCCTCACCTCTACCCCAGAATATGGTTAATCATATAAAAAATAACTTTTACTCTCAACTTTTATGTTTTTTCAACAGTTCTTAATGACTGTAATTATTGCTTTTGTTAGCCTCATAAAAAAATGCAAACCCACATTCTTTTGCTAGATATTATTATTTTTTTAAATTTCAGATTAATGTGGAAGTACATATGACTAGGTTGCATAGTTTACTTTTGTAAGGTTAAAGTCCAGGTTTTAGTGGTACTCTTCTCCCAGCAAGTGTGCAATAATATATCCATGCAATGTACTCATTGATTGGGAGTTTATACAACCCTTCCCCTCCTTGAGTTTAATTGAGTTTTTCTCTCATACGAACATGAAGTTGTTAATCTACTGGTTCTAAAAAACTACTTAGTATATGTGGTGGTGGTTTTTCACACTGTTGGAGACATTCTCATATTTGGAGAATGTTCTCCAAATCCGTTCAGGTTGTTACAAAAGATACAAAATCTCTGTCTTTTTAATGGCCGAATAATATTCCGTGGTATACATAGACCACAGTTTGTTAATCCACTCATGTATTCGGGACACCTGGGTTGTTTCCATATCTTTGCAATTGTGAATTGAGCTGCTGTATACATTTAAGTGCAGATGTCCTTAAGGTAAAAGGACTTTTCTTTTGGGTAGATACCTAGTAATGAGATTGCAGTATCAAATTGTATATCTACTTTTAGCTCTTTAAGGAATCTCCCTACTTCTTGCATCTGTTGCTTGGGGACATTGTGTTGTTTGTCATTCTCTCAAGGGTTAGGTGATATCTCAAAGTGGTTTCAATTTGTATTTCTCTAATGATTAGGGATGATGAACATTTTACATACTTTTTTGCCATTTGTCTGTCCTCATGAGAAAAGTTTCTGTTCATGTCTCTTGCCTAGTTTTTAATTGGCTTGATTGGTCTGTTCTTGCTGATTTGCTTGAGTTCTTTGTAGAGTCTGGTTATGAGCCCTGTGTCAGATTTGTAGCATACAAATATCTTCTCCCATTCTGTATGTTATCTCTTTACTTTGTTTATTGTGTCCTTAGCTGTGGAGAAACTTTTAAACTTGATGAAGTCCCAATTATTTATTTTTGTTGTTGCTGAGCTTGCCGGCGTTGCCTTCTTCCTCAATTCTTTTCCTATATCCTTCACAGTAGCATCAAAGAAAATGAAATATTTCAGAGTATATTTAATAAAGGATGTGAAGGAGCTCTAAGAGAGAGCTATGAAACACTGAGAAGAGACATTCCAGAGGATGTTAACAGATGGAAGAACATATCATCCTTTGCTTGGAAGAATCAGCATTGTTAAAATGTCTATACTGCCCAAAGCAATCTACAGATTTAATGCAATACCCATTAAAGTACTAATGTCATACTTTAAGGTCCTTGAAAAAAATCTTATATGAAACCAGAAAAAACCTGAAGCCAATACAATTCTGTGAAATAAGAACAAATCTGGAGGTATCACTTTACCAGACTTCAGACTATACACCAAGTCTATAGAGATCAAAACAGTGTACTATTTGCATAAAAATAGAGACATAAATTAATGGAACAGAACAGAGAACCAGAGATGAAACAACTCTCATCTTGCCATCTAATCCTTGACAAAGCAAGGGTACATGGGTATAAAGAATTTCTACTTAAAAAATACTTCTGGGAGAATCAGTTAGCTGCATGTAAAAGACTGAAACTGGACCCACACCTCTCACCACTTACAAAAATTAACTCACAATAGATAAAAGATTTACATTGGAGACATTAAACTATAAAAACCCTAGAAGAAAGTGGGGGAGAAACTCTTAATGTTAAATTATTCGTTTTTATTTTATGTATTTATTTTTTGCATTTTTTTTTTTTTTCTTGGCCAGGCCTGGGTTTGAAGCCGCCACCTCCGGTATATGGGGCCGGTGCCCTGCTCCTTTGAGACATGGGTGCCGCCCTTATTTACTTATTTATTATGATTATTTATAATATTAGATTATTTTTTTAAACAGCTATATTGAGACAAATTGGTGGATAATAAACTGCACAGGAAGTATATAATTTGTTAAGTCTTGATATATTTCACTCCTGTGAAATCACCACTGCAGACAAGATGATGAACATGTCAATCACTCTGAAAGCTGCCTTGTGTTCCCTGAGAACTTTCTCTGTCAATCCCACATCCTTACCCCATCTCCATCCTTAGGTACCACAGATAAACTTTCTGTCATTACAAATTAGTTTTCTGTAATTTTACATAAATGCATTTTTTATTTGGCTTCTTTCATTCACTATAAATATTGTATATCCACTCTTGTTGGATGTCAGTTATTCATTTTTTTCATTACTGATTAGAATGCCATTGTTTGCAGTTTGCCTATCTACTTGTTAATGAATATTTTGGTGTTTATGGGTTTGGGATTTTAAAAAATTAAGCTATTATGAACATTTATGTGCAAATCTTTGTATGTAAATATGCTGTCATTTCTCTTGAGTAAATACCTACGGGTGGAATAACTGGGTCATAGGGTAGGTGTATCTGTTTGTTTTTTGAAGAAATTACCGAAGTTTTCCAAAGATTTGTACCATTTTGCATTCCTACTTGCAGTTCATGAGATTTCCAGTTTCTTCCCATCCTCATCAACACTAAAAATAGTCAGTGTTTTCTAATTTTTGATAGATGTGTATGATATTCTATAATATATTTTGTGGTCTGTGTCTTGTCTTTATGGTGTCTTTTGAAGAGCAGAGTTCTTAATTTTGATAAAGCTGAATTTATTTATTTTCTTTTATACATCACATTTTTAGTATCTAGCTAAACAATCTTTACTCAGCCCCAAACTATAAAAATTTTCTCCCAGTTTTTTTCTAGAAGTTACAAAATACAAACTTTACACTTAAATTTATGGTCCATTTTGATCAAGATATGGATCCAAGTTCAATGTTTTACATGGATATCCAAGTGGTGTGGCACCATTCGTTAGAAAAAAACTGTATTTTCTCTATTGAATTTCTTTTAGAACTTTGTCAAAAATTAATTGACCATATATTTGTAAGTCTATGCTCAACTTTTTAATCTATTCCATTGACCTATTTATCTATACTCGTGATTATTCTATTTATAATAGTAAGTCTTAAATTCAGGTATGCATCTCCAAATTTTTTTATTCTTTTTCAAATTTGTTTTGATTATTATAAGTCTTTTGCATTTCCAAATGCATTTTAGAATAAGGCTGTCAGTTTCTTAACAAGGAAAATAAGTCTTCTGAGATTTTGAATAGGGTTGCTTTGAAACTACGGGTCAATTTAAGAGACTCAGCGTATTAACAATATTGGGTCTTTTGATCCATGAATACAGTATATATATTTTTTAATTTTTTCAACAGTTTCATAGTATTATACAGCTTTTGTTCAATGTATCCATCAGTATTTCATCTTTTTAGGCTTTTATGGCTTTTTAATGCTTTTGGTTTCTGACTAATAATTGCCGAACAGAAATACAATTAACTTTTGTATTTTTATCTTGTATCCAGTAGTCTTGCATTTTTAAAGTAATTTTTCAAGTAACTTAAAAAAATCACTTTTTGTAGATTTTATCATATTTTATCATATCATATCAAACCAGGAAGCACCAAAGAAGGTTTCTTTCTGCTCCACCATTTGAATGAATGTTTCTACAGTGTTTGAATTCAGTCTTGTCTTGATATGTTTGATAATCTGAACAACAAATTATTTCATTAAGAAAATACATGAATAAATTTCAAATTATATTTATCCAGCTGTTTTCTTTACTGAAGATGAGTGTCATAGCAGTTTAGTAGTTCATTTGAGTTTTTCTTGGAAGTCAGTATGGTAAGATAAATTTCGGACTTTGAAATTAGAGGGTTCTTAACTTAAACCCAAGATTTATAGCTTCTCCGGTATAATGTAAGTCAGGCAGCTTAGCCTCACTGAACCAAGGTCCTATACAATGGGAATAGCGATACTCATCACACCATGTTGGGAGAGTTTAAATGCAATAACATATGTGACATTATTGGTACACAGTGGCTCCCAGCCAGTGTAGCCACATCTCCAGTCCTACACACCCTGCCATTTTTACTCCCTCTAGTCTGAATGCTAAGACTAAAATGTTAACCAGTCAGAGGAGAAGCAAAAAGAACAAGAAGCTCTTTAACCCCATCTCTGCTGTAGTTCTTTGTAACAACATGGAATCCAATGAATTGGTATTTTTAACAAAAATAATGCAGAGATTTGGGGCCTTTATAAATGTATGTGATTCTCTGTCAATAAATAATGTACAGTGAAACCACAAATTATGTGGGGAAATTAGGTTCTGAAATCAATGAGTTTGAGTTGAAATCTCACATTTTTTAAATTACCTTTGAAAAATCCCACAGGAAGGTACTGAAGTGGAGACTGTTTTAGGGCTTTTCATTAAATCTGAAAAAGCTATTTGTTTTCTTTCATTCCTGGCATTTGTTTTTTCCTTTGTGCACTCTAAGTGTAGCTATCTTGGGTTTAGAATTGATGTCATAATAATTTTATCAGTGTATCTTTAAATAGTAGGTTCCTACTCAAAGCCTTACAGAGGTGCCTAGAAACAGAACCTCTTGGAGGGACAAACAATTCACACCCTGCATCTCTTGCATGTAGAGGAATATTGGAGGCAATGGTTGATTTTCCTTATTGTAGGTTATGTATAGTTGAATTCCATAACTTGACGGTATAAGCTGCCCACTTTTAGATTTTCTGAAGAGAAATGTTACTTCTTCATTTTCTTACCTTAAAAGGTAAGATTTGAAAGTCAAAATGAAAGCCCACATCTAGCACTCCCCCATTTAGCACTTCTGTTGATGTCATTTACTAACCAAAGCATGCTTTTTCAAAGAATATAGTTGTGATTTATTTGTATGGTGCTTACTAAATGCAATTGATTTTTAGTTCATATTCTAGAGCAGAATTTTGTAAACTGTGGACAGGGGCTGGGCACGTACTGTAGTAAACATTTTATTAAACATAGCCACACACTTATTTATGTATTATCTATAAATGATTTGACAGTGCAGTAGCAGAGCACTTACCTGTGGTTCACAAGCCTAAAATATTTATAATCTAATTTATTACAGAAAAAGTTTGCAGACCCCTGTTCTCATCCATGTTATGCTTTTAGGCAGAATTTCAGAAAGTGATCAAATGCCCACAGAGATGTAAATTCACCAAGGCAATTGTTAAAAAGTTCCTGGAGTACACCAGGGGCCTACTCAGTCATAATTCTTTGGGATGGAACTTGAAAATCTGAATATTTAAAATCCAGGTGATTTTTAGTGCACACTAAAGTTTTGCTACATTGGTTTAGTGAAGAGGAGTATTGATATGAAAGCAATATTATTTATAGATGGTATGCCTACCACAAATAAACCACTGTTACCACTTATCTAGCAAATAAGGTACTGAGAGAAGAAATTATATGTTTTTTCCTCTTGGTTCATGCTTTAAATTTGTTAAAAGACAATGTCTTACAGTCATGTAGGAGATTACTGTTAAGTTAGGAGAGACATGAAATGTTTGAAGAATAATTAAAAAGATGAAACTTAGAGGACTAGTTATAAATTCTGAAGAGATGACCTTTGTGGGCAAGCATAATGGGTCTTGATTCATTATTGAGTCTTGAACTATATGTGGTGAGTCATAACCAACATGTTGAGAAATGAAAACAAATTATTATTTCTTATTTTCATAAAATAATGCATCACAGACTTGATATGACCTATTTTCCAAACCCACTGTTGTCCTCTGGGCCTCCCCTGGTGAATTAATAGAACTTCACAAGGAACCATCAAAACTATTGCTTTTACCACCCAATTTTACAGGAAAGAAAGTCAGTGCTCAAAAATAGTTAAACCGTTTTTCTAAAATCTCATGACTCACCAAAGCAAGAGAAATATTACTTAAGAGAGCAAGCAGGCACTTGTAGCTCAGTGGCTAGGGTGCCAGCCACATAAACCAAGGCTGGAGGGTTCGAACTGGGCCCAGGTCAGCTAAAACAAACAAACAAAAAAACAATGACAACAGCAACAACAAAATAGCTGGAAGTTGTGGCGGGCACCTATAGTCCCAGCTACTTGGGAGGCTGAAGTAAGAGAATCTCTTAAGCCCAAGAGTTAGAGGTTGCTGTGAGCTGTGATGCCATAGCACTCTACTGAGGGTGATAACTTGAGACTCTGTCTCAAAAAAAAAAAAGAGAGAGAGAGAGCATCTAAATGCTATCCTGGACATGTCAGTTGGTTGTCTAGGGGCTGAACTTATCTGGATTCTCAGGAAAGTCATAAGATCAGAGAACACTGGTCCTTATGGTTCATGGGGCAACAGTTGGCTTTGAGGTCAGTAGTGTTTATCTTGGCTAAGTTCTTTTTAGTTCACCCAACTTTCCACCATCCCATTTTGGCCCTTATATTGTTTTATACATAGTAGGGAAGTCCTCTAGAGATAATCCTCTACTCACATGTTTTATTATAAGAAGCAAAAATAAATGAATAAAAGGTATACCAAGAGGACCCTATATATTTCACCAAAGTGAAATTGAAAAATATCCTTATGAGCTTTGATGTGTTTTAAAAATGTTTGAAAGACCATAAAAATATGTGTCTTACATTAGCCTCTTTGTTTTGCCTTTGCTGTCTGACTCCCAGATAAAAACATGCTGGGTGAGGTGAAGGTCTCTGCTTTGTTAGGAGTACACAGTTCACCAATGGTAGGGCCAAACTGGAACTTCCCTCTTCCAATATCTATGGGATAGTCTCAACGTTTTCATTGTTGGAAAGAGTTTTTGGAACCACCACCATCATCATCATTATTATAATGTTGGTAGTTATCTTTAATGAATCACTGCGTACATTTTCATATAATCCTCCAATAACATTTCTCCAGTCCTGCACTTGAGAAAATTAAGGCCTTGTCCTGGTTATACATTGCCATATAGCAAACTACTCCAAAACTTAGTGTCTTTAAACAATTCTTTGTATTATACCCCAGGAATTCTGTGAGTCAGATGTTTAGGCAGGCCTGTCCCAGTGACTTTTCTCCCTGTGACATTGACATTGGTGACTTGGTGGTTCTTAGCTGATGGATCAGCAGGTCTGAAGGGTCCCTGAGGCTCCTCTCCAGTGGCTGGTCCCTCAACAGGTATGGGTGAAGTCTAAGCTCAGCTGAGACTATTGGCCAGACTGCCTCTCTTAAGTGGTTTTCTCAAGATAGATTTCTTGCAGGGAAGCATAAGTTCCTAAAGAAAGTATTCCAAGAGAGGCAGCTGGATGCTGCACAGCCTTTTCTGAGCATACCAACAGCCAGTTGGACTTTACTCCATGTCTGTAGACCACATTCTTATTTGGGTCTATGGAGTTAGTTGTTGCCATTCTTGTTACTTAGTCTGATTTATAGCATTCTGTTTACAAATCCAAGCCTATGGCAATCTTCTATACTACTTTCTAGCTAATACTTCTTTTGTAAGGTAACTGCAGGCTTCTTTAGACAGGGAGAGTGAGGATGCCCCATCTTCTTGCCAAGCTGTGTTTAGAAACTCCATCAAAACCAAAGCAAACCCAGATGGCTTCATGTCAGAATTCTACCAAACCTTGAAGGAAGAACTAATACATATATTACTAAACCTCTTCCAAAATATGGAAAAAGAAGGAATACTAACCCAACACATTCTATGAAGCAAACATCACCTTGATCCCTAAACCAGGGAAAGACCCAACAAGAAAAGAAAATTATAGACCAATATCAATAATGAATATTGATGTTAAAATATTCATTCAACAAGATTCTAACAAACAGAATCCAACAACACATCAAACAAATTATACACCATGACCAACTGGGCTTTATCCCAGGGTCTCAAGGCTGGTTCAATAAACATAAATCTATAAATGTAATCCAGCACATAAACAAATTAAAAAATAAAGACCATATGATTCTCTCAATTGATGCAGAAAAAGCTTTTGATAATATTCAGCATCACTTCATGATTAGAACACTTAAGAAAATTGATATAAAAGGGACATTTCTTAAACTAATAGAGGCCATCTACAGCAAACCCACAGCCAATATTGTATTGAATGGAGTTAAATTGAAATCATTTCCACTTAGATCAGGAACCAGGCAAGGATGCCCATTGTCTTTTTGCTCTTCAACATTGTAATGGAAGTTTTAGCCATTGCAATTAGGGAAGAAAAGGCGATCAAGGGTATCCACGTAGGGTCAGAAGAGATCAAACTTTCACTCTTCGCAGATGATATGATTGTATATCTGGAAAACACCAGGGATTCTACTATAAAACTTTTAGAAGTGATCAAGGAATACAACAATGTTTCAGGCTACAAAATCAACACCCATAAATCTGTAGCCTTTATATATACCGACAGTAGCCAAACCAACTAAACAATCAAGGACTCTATTCCTTTCACAGTAGTGCCAAAGTAGATGAAATACTTGGGAGTTTAAATTTGTCCCTAAGAAAGGACTTGAATGATCTCTATATAGAGAAATATGAAACTTTAAGAAAAGAAATAGCTGAAGATGTTAACAAATGGAAAAACATGCCATGCTCATGACTGGGAAGAATCAACTTTGTTAAAATGTCTATACTACCCAAAGCAATATATAATTTTAATACAATTCCTATTAAAGCTCCATTGTCATATTTTATAGATCCCGAAAAAATAATATTTCATTTTATATGGAATCAGAAAATACCTCGAATATCCAAGACATTACCCAGAAATAAAAACAAAGCAGGAGGAATCACGCTACCAGACCTGAGACTATCAATCGATAGTGATCAAAACCGCATGGTACTGGCACAAAAACAGAGAGGTAGATGTATGGAACAGAATAGAGAACCAAGAGATGAATACAGCTACTTACCGTTACTTGATCTTTGACAAGCCAATTAAAAACATTCAGTGGGGAAAAAACTCCCTATTCAACAAATGGAGCTGGGTGAACTGGCTAGTGACCTGTAGAAGACTGAAACTGGACCCACACCTCTCACCATTAAATAAGATAGAATCTCAAAGGATTAAAGATTTAAACTTAAGACATGAAACTATAAAAATTCTAGGAGAAAATGCAGGGAAAACTCTTAAAGGAATCAGCTTGGGTGAATATTTTAGGAGGAGGACTCCCCAGGCAATTGAAGCAGTATCAAGATACACTACTGGGACCTGATCAAACTAAAAAGCTTCTGTACAGCTAAGAACATAGTAAGTATAGCAAGCGGACAGCCCTCAGAATGGGAGAAAATATTTGCAGGTTATGCCTCCGACAAAGGTTTAATAACCAGAATCCACAGAGAACTGAAATGTATTAGCAAGAAAAGAACAAATGATCCCATCTCAGGATGGGCAAAGGACTTGAAGAGAAACTTCTCTAAAGAAGACAGGCGTACAGCCTACAAACATATGAAGAATGCTCACCATCCTTAATCATCAGAGAAATGCAAATCAGAACTACTTTGAGATATCACCTAACTCTAGTAAGATTAGCCCACATAACAAAATCCCAAAACCAGAGATGTCGGTGTAGATGTGGAGAAAGGGAACACTTCTGTACCGCTGGTGGGAAGGCACACTAATACATTCCTTTTGGAAGGATGTTTGGAGAATACTTCGAGATCTGGAAATTGACCTGCCATTCGATCCTATAATTCCTTTACTAGGTATATCCCCAGAAGACCAAAAATCACATTATAACAAAGACATCTGTACCAGAATGTTTATTGTAGCCCAATTCATAATTTCTAAGTCATGGAAAAAGCCCAAGTGCCCATCAACCCACAAATGGATTAATAAATTGTGGTATATGTATACCATGGAATATTATGCAGCCTTAAAGAAAGATGGAGACTTTACCTCTTTCATGTTTACATAGATGGAGCTGGAATATATTCTCCTTAGCAAAGTATCTCAAGAATGGAAGAAAAAGTATCCAATGTACTCAGCCCTACTATGAAGCTAATTTATAGGTTTCATATGAAGGCTATAACCCAACTATAGCACAAGAATATGGGGAAAGGGGCAAGGGAGGGGAGGGGAGGGGGATGTTGGGGTGGAAGGAGGGTAATTGGTGGGGCCACACCTATGGTACTACTTAGAAGGGTACAGGCGAACCTTACTATATGCAGAATACAAATGTCTTCATACAATAACTAAGAAAATGCCACGAAGGCTGTGTTAATCAGTTTGATGAAAACATTTCAGATTGTATATGAAACCAGCACATTGTACCCCTTGATTGCACTGATGTACACAGCTATGATTTAATAATAATTAAAAAAAATAAAACAAACGTAGCTCTCTCCAATCTAAGGAATGTGATTGTGGGTGTGTTTTAATTTCTTTTAAATAATAATAACTACTCAGGGACGATGAATGTCATATGAAATTTAGATGACTGTGTTTTGCAACTAAAGGTTAGATAGCACAGTCTACAGAGTCAATGACTGGGAGCAAGAAACCTGGGCTCAGTTCCCAGCTCTGCTGCTGCCTTGCTGTGTGGTGTCCTGGGCAAGTCAGTTGCTCAAAACCTTAATTTCTTCATCTGTAATGTAAATGGGATTATGGTATATGTTCCTATAATCATTACACTTTTCAACTATGTTCTCTCTTTCTCACATGCTTAGTCTTTACTGTCTGCTACCATGTAACCAAGAAAATGGTAGACACAGAGGAAGGATTTAAGCACAGCTAGAAATCCTCCCATCCATACTTGACAAAACAGTATACCCCACCCAAGTGCTTTGTAGCTTTTGGTAGCCAAATATTGTGCTTGAGTCAGATTACCTAGATTTTTGTATTCAATCATGGATATTACTGACATTGTGGCTTAGGCTTCTTTTAGAAAATGCTTGGCAAGGATGTGGACATGTGTAAGAAACTTAGCTTCTCCTAAGGAGCTCTCTTTGCTCTCCCCGGCCTTCTCTCTCTCCCTTCTATCTCCCCGACCCTCACCATCTTTCCATTGCCTTTTCTCCCTTTTCCTTCCCCTTCCCCCACCCCCCATTTTCCTTCATGCATTATGAGGTGGAGGAGATGAGTAGAGCCTGAGTGCTTCTTTACTGCAGGAGTCCTAAGGTTTTCTTCAGTGCTCCTATCAAATCTCTCCTGTGTTATCCTTACTTAACCAACTGCAACTGTGCTGAAGTGGCTACCGCTTTCTCCAGAGCTGCTTTGGACCGTCTTTGTGCCCTACCAATTCACATAATATTTTTCCTTCTTCCACAAAAGCCCCAAATTAAGCAGTCACTATATCACTAGGTATTTGTTTCTTCATTTATATTTCTAGATTTTGTTCTTTGGCAATTAAATAGTAAAGGTTAAGAAAAAAAACCAAAACCTTAATTTTTCTCTTTCTTGCCTTATCTTGGCCCTCAAGACACTGTCTCCAGAAAGCTCAACAACTTTTCCCCCAATACTTTGCCTGAAGGATCGAAGAAGAAATGGGAAGAAAGGAAACTCACAAATACTCCCCCCTGCAGATTTTACAAAGGCCCGACTTATATTAATAGGAGAAAGAGGTGAAACAAATGTTAAATATAAATACCAATAGAAAGCAGTTAAAGATCTTTCAGGAGAGGTATTTTTCCTTTTAAAGCAAAATATTTTGTAGTTTCAGTAACTCGAGGGTGCAAAATTTGCTAACGACAGGCAATCCCCTGATAAATATGAGGTTGTAAAATTAGAGAAATTTGTTTATATGTGAGACAAAAATATTTTCAGTTGTAACAGAAAATTATTTTTGAAAAAGAGGTGATACTGCTTAGTGTTTGATCCAACATGACAATTTTCCTTCAAGACTCTTATGAAGTTTCAGTGCCAGAATTTCACACATATATATTCAGAGATAAATGTTTTTTAAATGAAGAGCTTCCTTTAACAGGATCACAGCATCACTGTACTCAAATTAAGTGCTGATGTGCAAAAAGTAGTTCTGTCTGTATTCACTCACAAATATAAAATCAATATATATTTTTCATATTCTTTTTTTCCCCAAATAGATGAATGTCTTTAATTCAGTGAGCTAAATTTTGATCTGTGGGAGGCTTTGATTGTTCTGTTTTGAAACTTTGCAAAGACTTAGTAACAATGCTGATAGGTTATACATATGGCTTGGTTAACACTGCTATGGTAGTGCTTTAAAAATGGTTGTGATATTACATATTGCTCAGGCTCCAGTTAATAAACAGCTCTGGTATACTGCTAGAGAGATTTCTTGATAGGTTCTTGGAGGCCAGAAATAGTGAATCTCCTTTTGAGTTCCACCTCCTAAAATACATATTTTCCACCCAAAATTAAGGGGGCACATGTATCTTTGTTACAGGGATTTCTTATACACATATAATGCTTAAGTTGAGGCTCTAAAATGCTTTTTTAAAATTGTACTTGAATTTATTCTTGGAAACATCCTTTGTTAAAATTTTAAGGATGTCATTCTTTCCAGAAATGTGTATTTAATTGTACACTCTAAAAATATAGAGACATTTTGTTTTTGTTTTTTCAACAGAGGAGATTGTTTGGTAATTATAGATTATTGTTAAAGAGGCAGATTATTTTGAAAATATACACTTATTGAGAGGAGATCTGGGGATGTAAACTAGACAGAGAGGTTACATCTACCATTGTGTATTACCAGTAAGTAGCAGTTTAGCAAATTGGTATATAAACAAGCATCTGTTGCAGGAATGTAAGAATGACATCATAAAGGATATATGGAAAAATTTAATTGAAAAAGAATGATGCACAATTGCAACATGACTTTAAGTCTAAATTGATTTTGCCAACAGAGGAAAAGTAGAATTCTTTTAAAACCTTCCAATAATGTAAAGTATTTAAAATGTAATGTCCTGTTAATGTACCTAAAAATTAGACTCTAGGTCATCCAATAAGAGTACTGCTTACAGTAATGCAGCCTATGTAATATGCAATTATCTTGACAATAGTTTTATTTTTCAACAATTTTGTCATAAAACAGCAGTAAGATACAATGAATTTGATTCATTTTTTTTGTGTGAATCATTTAATAGGCCATTACATCTACTATATTAGACTCCATTCTCCTTTCAGAGCTTTTCATTATAAGGCTGTCTTTAATGGAAAGAAGTTTAACCTTCCCTCCCAGATAGATTGAACCCCATAACAGTGTAAACATTCTCATTATAAAATAAAATCCCCTTCCCCAAGGGCAGTGCTATAATTATGTTGCAGAGCAACCCAGGAATGTTTCTCTTCAGAAATGCTGTCTCATTCTTGCTCTCAAGTTTTTATCCTTTTCAATCAATAATATTTTTAAATTATAGTTTAATAAAATGCATATGATCTAGTTTAGAATTTTTTTTTGAAGTTATTTTAATCAACTTTGAGAAGTCATCAGTAGAATTGCTGTTGATTTATAAATAGGATAATTAGAGGCTTTCCTCCTAAGTACTGTTCACTGGCATTGTGGCTGTTTTTATTGCCTAGTCAAACCTCTTCATTCAATTTTAAAATTGCCTTTTGAATGAACTGCACTATGAGCTTGCCAAATAGTGTCACCGTTAATACTTTGCCTGCTCTATTTCATTGTCCAGTCTGCAAATGCACAATAAATTGTTTGATAAGGGGGTCAATGAGGTTGTACTAGTTTTTAAGTGAATTATAACCAAACAGTTCAGATTATGTCACACTCTCATTGTTATGGCAGAGCTGTGTTTAAAAGATAGCAGTACCATACTTTGGTTCATTTTTGCCCTGGTGAAAGAATATGTCCTGTACAAATCAGGATACTATGCTTTAACACATTGCCAATCTTTTTAACAAGAAAAAGGAAAAATGCCATTTTCAGATGTATAGACTTCACCTCTTGTGAAGGGTTTTTTAAAATTGACAAATGTACAGAGTTCTCGGTTTGGAAGGAAACAGCCTGGTTTCTATGTGAATGTGTGAGAACAAAGATTTTGCATAATTATTTCAAGATAATATTTTTATGTAGATGCCAGAGGAAGTATTCTTTGGACGGTCTAAGGACCTTATGATGTTAGTATGAAATGCTCAGCTGGTCAATGTCATGTATTCCGTAGATAGCAATTCCGTTTCCATAGCTGTGTGGGCTCATTAGATATATGGTGTGTATCGTTTTGTCCTTTGACTTGCAGAGACATAGTCATCACCTTTTAGAAGGGGGTTACTTCCCTGAGAAGAAGTTGAGATTTTCTTAAATGTGTATCTTTCTACTAATGCAGAATAGTTAAGTGTTTTTGAGAAATTTAAAAGGCAAAAGTAAGAAACTTTGTGTGTTGCGTCTAAAAGCAAGTCTGTCTGTGTGTGTCTCTCCCTTTGTAACAGAAGGAATGTTTCTTATGTTTCTGTCTTCAGACAGTTGGCACACATTTCATCTCAGCAGCTGCTTTCTCTTAAAGTGCAGTAGAGTGTAGGACTGTAGTGACACCAGCATTAATACTTCACATTCTGCTATCATATGCTGTCACTGGGAAATATGGGTCTAGGTTACATGTGTTTGCAGACTTTGTGCTGCTGAATTGTACAAGCTGACTCTGTTGGTGATTGTGTTGTATTCAGAGACTGTGAACTGAACAATAAATGAATGCAGTAGGCTGTTTGGAGTGTGCTCTCCTTTTAGGGCCTAATTGAGCCAGAGCTTTAAAATTTAGAAGTTTTAAATTGTGGCCAAAAATATCTTATAATAAACATCTACGTAATTTTGTCAAATGGCATTTTTGTGCATTATGTTTGCCTTTAGAAATGTTTAGATTCTTGTTTCCTACTATTGCATAAATTGCTGTGCTTCAGATACATAAAACAACAAAGTATATTGCAAATTATCAAAAAAAACTTTTTTTCCACTTAGCTAAAAATTTGCAAAGGAATTATTGCGAAATCAGTTCCTGTGGTTGTAAAAATTAAAATAGTATTTCAGATTTTATTTCTTTTTATAAATACAACAGTCAGGACACAGCCAATAAAATAAGAATTATTACAGTTTTCCTTTGCATGTGAGCCATGTCTCCACACATACCCATACACACATGTGTATAGGTGTTGATATCACACAACATATTAATTCTTTCTGGTTATTAATAGAATTTCTGTAATACTAATTGCTAATTTATAAACAGAATAAGAATAGTAAATAGAATAATGTAATCCCATCATAATGAAATATGAGTGAGCATATGGGAGTAATGTTTAGGTGAAAACAAATTTATAGATCAGCATCTGGAGGCAAAGACCAAAAAAGTGAGTTGATGCTGAGTGGCTGACTACCCTGTGGGCTATTGTAAGGTATGGATGGTGAGTACTTTCATGTCCTTTTAATTTCACCACAGATTAGATTTGTGTTGCTAATTTGTAAGTACATTTGGGGTCTAATGTTTGGATTTGAATTGAAATGTTACTATAAAATTTGTAATGTGCAGAATATGTACTGGGACAGTTTTGTTTTGCTTTGTTTTTTGAACTGTATTATTTCAATTGAACACTGTCTCAAAAGTAATTTTGTGTCACACAGACCACCCACTCATTTCCATCTTACACTGCATGGCACTGGTTTTAAGTAGTAGCATGATGTACTTTTAGTTAGTTGATAAACTTCTTATCTTGACAGCACAGTACGAAACAATGCTTGCGACAATGCTTGCGACAGTAATGTTGAGTCATGTAACATTAAGGAAGGGTTAGGGTTGTTTTTTAATTCTATGAATCTTGTTTTTATCTTACTTTTTCGAAAGAATCTGTGTCAAAAGATAGATTTCCTTTTCCACAAAATTATGTGAAAAAATTGTGTTGCTACTTACTTTAGCATAGGAAATGAGCAAACTGCTTGCCTTTGCACAGGGAGATCCTTACCAGTCCAGACACTGCAAAAGTCTTGTTAGTAGCGTGGAATGGTAATTTTCTATCTGTGTTGTAGAATCTGCTTATGATTCCATGTGTCCTCAGTGTGATCAGGTTTTCAACGGTTGCTTACCCCTTTTCCTTGTAGAAGTTGATTTCCAAGTGGCATCTAAAATTGCCTTCGATTTGGGACTGTGCACTTCAGGTGAGCACCACTTTCCCATCTCAACAAGTTCTTCCAGGGCAGTGGTTTGTGTGGGGCCCTGATGTTGGTACACATAGGACATTCTTTTGAACAACAGGTATTTTACAGAACAGTTTCTTATCATTCATGCGCAAGAATTGCTACTAGCGTGTTCAGGGTCATCACAGCAGTCCATTAGTGCTTCATCCCATATCTGCCTCATCTTGGTGCTACCTATGGAAACATTAGCGATGTTCACTAAAGAGAAGGGCTCTTGATGAAAACAGTACTGTCTGGAGTTGCAGTCCAAAATGCCGCTGTTAGCTGATTGCAAAAACATAAAACACATCAACAGTTTTGGCAGTAGAATTAAATGTGTGAATGAATTGAATAAAAGGTGAAAACAGCACTTTTCTCTCTTAGCCATAGTTCTGTGCAACTGGGGCCATTAAATACAGTTTATAGAGTCCTATCACTACTTTGTGAGGACTATGGTGACCTCTGGGTTCCTTTGTGTTTCTCTCTCTTCACCACATTCTTATTGAACATAATAATTAAATAAAACTCCTGAAAGTGCCTTCCAAGAAAAACTTCTGAAAGTCTAACATCAAAACACATGCAGGAAACCAATGTTTGAGAACTTTAAAGGAAATTAAACACTAAATTTTAGTTATTCTCATGCTTTATTAAGATAGAATTGGTTGGAGGTAGAAGCGTATCTTTTAATATAATCAGAAAAAGTGACACTTTGCTCTTTTTTTTTTTTTTTTGAGACTGAGTCTCACTCTGTGTCCCTAAGGTTGAGTGTCCTGGCATCATCATAGCTCACAGCAACCCACTTTTTTTTTTTCTTTAAATACATGTATTTTATTATTCTTCATTACATTATTTCCCCCCCCACCACCACCCCTCCGTGTAAGACAGAATTGATTTACAGAAAAGAATACAGAAAACACCAAAGCTCCTGGTAGAGGGAGAGATTTCAAGTGGGGAGAGAGATGCTCTCTCCGTTCCTCTCCCGGTCTTTCCCCGTCTCCTCCTCTAGGCCTCTAGCC
>CAUYRH010002981.1:0-11965 GCA_963574655.1 Perodicticus potto
CCTTCCTGGCATTTTCTCAGTTATTATATGAAGACATTTGTATTCTGCATTTAGTAAGGTTTGCCTGTACCCTTCTAAGATGCACCATAGGTGTGGCCCCACCAATTACCCTCCCTTCACCCCAACCTCCCCCCTCCCCTCCCTACCCTTGCACCTTTCCCCATATTCTTGTTATAGTTGGGTTATACCCTTCATACGACAACTATAAATTAGCTTCATAGTAGGGCTGAGTACATTGGATACTTTTTCTTCCATTCTTGAGATACTTTGCTTAGAAGGATATGTTCCTGCTCCACCCATATAAACATGAAAGAGGTAAAGTCTCCATCTTTCTTTAAGCCTTCATAGTATTCCATGGTATACATGTACCACAATTTATTAATCCATTCGTGGGTTGATGGGCATTTGGGCTTCTTCCATGACTTAGCAATTATGAATTGGGCTGCAATAAACATTCTGGTACAAATATCTTTACTATGATGTGATTTTTGGTCTTCTGGATATATACCTAATAAAGGAATTATAGGATCGAATGGCAGATCTATTTTTAGATCTCTAAGTATTCTCCAAATATCTTTCCAAAAGGAATGTATTAGTTTGCATTCCCACCAGCAATGTAAAAGTGTTCCCTTTTTTCCACATCCATGCCAACATCTCTGGATTGGGGATTTTGTTATGTGGGCTAATCTTATGGGAGTTAGATGATATCTCAAAGTAGTTTTGATTTGCATTTCTCTGATCATTAAGGATGGTGAGCATTTTTTCATGTGTCTGTAGGCCGTGTGCCTGTCTTCTTTAGAGAAGTTTCTCTTCAAGTCTTTTGCCCACCCTGAGATGGGTTCACTTGCTCTTTTGTTGCCAGTATGCTTGAGTTTCCTGTGTATTCTGGTTATTAAACCTTTGTCTGAGGCATAACCTGCGAATATATTCACTTAAAATTTTCATCAAAAATGTATTATCTCTCAAACACCCATGTAAGCATTTTACTATGTAAATAGAGTTTTAGTTTTTAGATGATACTTAGTCATAAAAATATGTTCACTGCAAGAGATTATAACAACTAAATTGGGAGTAGATGTTTAGGAAAGCATAAATCAATACAGCAAAATTCTTTTATATATTAAGTATGTAAATATTGTGAATACTTATATAAAATTTTTAAATTTAATTTAATTTAAAATTTTAAAAATATTTATAAATTTATATACATAATAAAATTTTACAGTATTTGAATTAATCTACAGTCATTGACATTTAGATGGCAGTAGTAGCTAATCTTTATTGAATATATACTGCCTGCCAAGCATTATATAACTTTGTTTGATCCTTAGAGCAAACCTCTGGGCTTGGTACTGATATGATCTTCATAATCCAGGTGAAAAGCATGAGGTTTCAGAGAAGTAGAGCAATTTGTCAAAAGTCACACAATTAATAAGTAACAGACTAAGAAATCAATACTTTATGTAGTACTGAAATCTGTGTTCTGAGCCTCTGTGTTAAGAGCAGCGGTGTCAAGCCTAAGTGTGTGTAACGGGGAAAACTTGAGTTTTATTCTTTTAGCGTGGAGGCTTTACCTGAGACTTGAGCTTGAATCAGTTTCTGTCATAAACATGTGACAGCTAGAGCAGGTGAACAGGAAAGTAAATATGGCATGGAAAGAGTGGTGGAGTTGCCTGGCATGGTTGGCATATAGGGTCCAGAGAGAGAAGCCGGCCTGAGGCCCACTGAGGGGACAGCTAGGCAGTGTTCTGAGACCAGTCATGGGCATCCAGGCCTGGTTGTGATTCAAGATTGAGATCTGTTTTAAAATAAACAGCAGGGCGATCATTTGGTGGTCAGAGGTGACAAAAGGCAAGGACACACCTATAATGCAGCCCGTCTAAGGAGTAATGGGAAGGAGAAGCCCTGGACAATTGGCAAGGGACCTCTGGGGCCTGTCTGTAAACCCGTCACCAGCAGGTGATCAGCTCGAGAATTCCGTCAGGTCCAGAAATTCTGCACTACCTCTCCTGATGCTTAAAACGTGTTTGTTAATGATGAAAAGTCTGCGAATAACTAAGCTTTACTAGGATTTTAGGAAAAGCACTTTGAAAAAAATATTGCAGATAAACTGTTTCTGGCAACCTATTCTGACCAGGAATTTAATCACCTACTTGAGTTTTTAGGAATGCATGGCCTCTTATATAAATACTTCCCTTTTATTGGTCAGAGGGGGTGTGGTAAAGGAATGCACAGACTCCTTTGATTTTGTTTCCTTATCTATAAGATGAGGTTGATAATTCTCAATCTGTCCCTCAGAAGGTGGTTATGAGGGATAAAATGTGGCTGTGAAAGGGAAGCAATTATCAACACTAATTTTTCTCATTGTATTTGGATCCAGGGACAGGGTAAAACAAATTCCAGGGACCTATTTATATAGGTCTGTGTTAAGTGATTTGTAATTAAAAAAAAAATTGGTTATGCTGGATGTAATCTATAAGAAGTCATTATCTTTTTTTTTTTGAGACAGAGCCTCAAGCTGTCACCCTGGATAGAGTGCCGTGGCATTACAACTCACAGCAACCTCCAATTCCTGGGCTCAAGTGAGTTTCCTGCCTCCGCCTCCCAAGTAGCTGGGACCACAGGCACCCGCCACAATGCTCAGCCATTTTTTGGTTGCAGCCTTCATTGTTGTTTGGCGGGCCCGGGGGCTGGATTCGAACCCGCCAGCTCAGGTGTATGTGGCTGGCGCCTTAGCCCGTTGAGCCACAGGCGCTGAGCCAGAAGTCATTATCTTGACTCCAAATCTGCTCAGCAAGACCATCTGTTTCCTCCACATTAACATCTTTCCCTTGGGCTGCTGCCTGTTTACCAGCGGATGAGGTTTAAGAGGCAAGACCCAGAGAATAACTAAAATTAGCTTCCAAATTAAGAAGGATGCCTGGCAACTGAGTTGAATGAGTTCTGTCTAGAAACTAAAACAGACTATTCACATAGTCAGGCCATCCTCACTGTAGAGAGACATGTGGGGTTTAGAATTTGGAGTTAGTTGATTAGAAAAAGCTAGAGGACACAGACTTCGTTGGACTGAGTCCAGCAGGCTCGTCTGACACACAGTGATCAGCTTCCATTCCCATGTGAAGAGAGCAGGGCTGAGAACTTGGCCTGCGAAGGCCAGGAAGCAGAGCTGAAGGATTTGGGGGGCAGCCCCTGCTTGGCTCCCCTGGGATCTTCCTGGGGAAAGAGTAGCCACATTGTGCCAAATGCTCCCACACGCAAAAAAAGCAACAAGTCTGAATTTTCTCGTGAAAGCAGATCTTAATATGTGGCTAACCCATTCAAAGTTTTTCAAGCCAAAGGGGCCATATAAAACATACCTGTGGTTTAGATTTGGCCTAAGACCTGCTAGTGTGCTATCTCTGGAGGAAAAAAAAAATCTGAAGTTCAGTCCCCTTGAAATAAGATACCCAGTAGGAATTGAATAGATGAGCTTTCTGTCCAATAAGTTGTTGAATCAGTTGTGTTTCAAAATGCCTGAACTCCTTTTGTACATGTCATATATAATAGTTTCGTGCTCACATGTACTCATGCCACTTTCATGAGGGAAGAGAGGAAGACAAGGACTTCAAGGATGCTAGTTGTTACAGATTAAACTCATATGTTGAGAGCACGGTGGCTCTCCTGTAATCCCAGCACTCTAGGAGGCCTAGGCAGGTGGATCACTTGAGCTCAGTCATATAGGACAGGATTCCACCACTCGGGTCTAGACAGGGAGCCCCCATTCTCTAGGCCCAGGTGAGCTCAGAGGTCAGACCCCCATTTCCAGGCACAAGCAGACTGCCTTTTTCAGGACACACCCTCTGGGCTCTGATCATGAACAAAGCAGCCTGTGATGGAGATGGGGCTTTTGGGAGGTAATTAGGGTTAGATGAGGTCATGAGGGTGGGGTCCTCCTAATGGGATTAATGCCTTAGGGGGGATATCAGAGAGCCCATCTGCAAACCATGCCCACATGCACCAAGAGGTCACCTGAACTCACCTAGAGATGATGGTCACCTATAAAACAAGAGAATGAAAGCTTCCTTGCTGGCACTTTGATCTTAAACTTCCCAGCCTCCAGAACTCTGAGAAATAGATTTTTGTTTAAGCCACCCAGTCTCTGATATTTTGTTATGGCAACCCAAGCAAATGAATATAGAGGAAGAATGGGGACCGAAGACCCCTTTCTTGACAAGGGAAAACACCCCCAGAAAAAGATCAAAATTAAAAGTAAGTTGATTGAGTCAGAACAAAGAAAAGTCAGCTAGTTTACATTTAAGCTAGCCATTGCTAGCAAGCTTACTGCCTTTTCTGAAATCCTAGCCTGTTGGGGATACAGCTTACCAACACCCCTGCTGGGTCTGAGAGCACTCTCAGGAAAAATGGCTATAGAAGAGACTATGACAAAGACCTAGAAAGATACATTAACTGGGTCATTCCCTGCCTAGTAAACAGGGCAAAGCAGATACCTATTGTGGAGATTTTTGTATTTGCCTGGGGCAGAGATCAAGGGAGTAGCCCAAGCCCTGACATATGGGCAGAAGAGCTTATATCCCTTATCACAGAGGAAGAGCCTTTGTGGTGGTGATGGGAGGAAAATTCCTCCCTCCCGCCAATTCCTCAGAGGAGATTAACACCAGTGGCATTTTACTCCAAAGGGAACTAGCGGAGTTTAACACCTTCCTAGAAATCTGTGTGTGTGATCTCAAGTAGGAGGCTCACCCAATACAAGGCTCAGATTTCAGATTTCTCAAGGCTACTCAAACTCTTAAATAATAACAATAGGAGCCGATATGCTCACTTAGAGAAACTGCTGGTGTCTTTGTTCCCTCCCTCATCTTACCCTCTGGGCAAATAGACTTCAACAAAAGCAGAGTGGCGCAAACACTCTGGGCCATTGCTGGAATCCCACAAATGGTCAATGGATCCCTGAGTTCCTTTAATTTCTATGTCTCATGTCTCTGTCTTTGCTGTCATTTCTAACTTTATATTTCTTCAGTCAGTCACCAACAGTTCCATGGGTCTTAGTGGACCCTTCCCCTGGGGTGGGACCCTGACAGAATACATAGTGTTGGCTGGAGGACCAGTAGCTGAAGTGGGAGAAGAGCTTATTCATAGATTAGGAGGACAGAGGGCTGGTCAGACCAGCACCATCTGAGCCTTAATCAGACCTAGTATAAAATCAGCTTAAGCTCCTTCAGAAAATACTGGCAGTGTGTCCTGAAGATGGAGAGGCAAACCCATAATGCTGGCCTACAGCACACACAAAGACTTGGAATGGGCACTGGGTTAGAACCATGTTTTGGGTTTTTCTTTTAAGTATATGTTAAAGTTTGAGTGACCAGGTTATATTGGAGTTAATTGCTAGGTACTCAAGATATTGATTTTAAATAGTCCATCCTCATTCATATCAACCCAAAATGGTTGTATGTGTTCTGAGTCAAATTCAGTGTCTAACTCATGGTCTTATGTCACCCAGTCTGTTTAAATGAGGGCAGGAGAACAGAGGAAAGTTGTCCTGATGCCAGCATGAGCTCTAGAGTTGTGGCCTCTTGGACTGCATTTCTGACCTTCATCGTGTGACCTTAGGCCTCTCACCCCTACGTGGAAGTCATTAATGTCTCCCTGTGGTGTTCAGGAGAATAGCGGTAATGGACATAACACTTAATCCAGGGGCAGCCTTGAAGATGGGAACATCTGGCCATGAGGAGCTGGTGTCACAAGAGAAGACACTGGCATGGTAATCAGAATTTGCCCTGCTGAGGATTCTGACACTGGGCATCTGTTTCTTCTATCAAATGCCTTGGTTGTTCCAGTCAGGAAATCTTCAGTGTTAAGAATCTGATGAAAGATATAAAGACCCTCTAAGGAAAAATGCACACAAGCACATTTAAAAAATGTTAGAAAACCCAGTCCCACCCTCATCCCAGTTAAAAACTCCAGGACTAGATCACTTCTCAGAATTATTGTTTCCCATAAACAACGGGACTTATCATAAAACAATCTCTGTCTCCTCTATTCCAGTGGAAACTTCCGGAACCTCTCCTGTTCAGTGCTGTCAGTGCTTTCTTATTGCTTCAGGTACATTGTTTAATATGTCATTAAACAAAGCAAAGAACTTCTCATCTGGATCATCATCTGCTAACTTCCAAATTCAGGGAGTAAAAGGTGGGCCAGGCTATTGTGGGCCCGGGTCCTATGAATACAGGAAGGAGGGTGGCCAGTTTAGAACATTTGTCCTTACAAATTAAGATCTATAACTTTTCCATCATTTGGCTCGGCGCTTGTGGCTCAAGCTGCTAAGGCGCCAGCTACATACACCTGAGCTGGTGGGTTCAAATCCAGCCCAGGCCTGCCAAACAACAATGGCTGCAACCAAAAAAAAAAAAAACTTTTCCATCATTTTTACAAAGTCCCAGTTTAGGGGAATAACTTTCTAAGAGAAGAGAAAGGCCCCAGAACTGTTGATGAAAAGTCTCAGTTATATATACAAAAAAGAAGTGTTTATGCTTCCATTTTCTAACATTGAAAAGATAATATGGTTTATAGACAAGGTTATGTGGTTATCGTGTGTGGAGAGTTTTCTGTTACTGCCCAGTGTCAGTAAATACAACATCTAATGTCGGCAGTGAACGTTTGCCTCATTCCCTGGCCCCTGGGCAATCTTTGTGAGCCGAAAAGGAGGAAACTCATGCCCTCGGGTTTTTTATTTCATGGAAAAGTTTATGATGATGTGGCTTGAGTCAGTGAAGGAATGAGTCAACTGTCTTCAAAAAGAAAGGTCATATGGAAGTAATTCTCCAAATATTTAGTTCTGCACAAATTTAGGAAGGTTGCTTCCATTAGAACTTAGGCTCAAACCCCAGTCTCACATCTTAATACATGTTTTACAGCTACTCAGAAGAGCCCTTTGCAGCTATCAGGTTTCCCAGCATTCCAAGGCAGGAAATGGAATATATTTTCTGGCTTTCAGTGTAACAGTCGGCCTGAGACGAACTTGTCAGCCCTCAAATGGTCCAGGTGAGTTTAGAGTTGCACCTGAGCAGAAAGCCTTGCCAGGTGATGCAGAGCTGGAGGACACCGCACCCTTCCCCTGGAAGCAAAGCCTTTGAAGGCAGACCTAGGCGTGAGTGCTGATACACCCCCAGGCCAAAACAGGAAGAAAAAAAAGGAATTTGGAAACACAAGAAGAACATTGGGAAAGAAATCTACCTTATGATACCCTCAGAGATAAACATTGCATTGACTAACCACAGGGTGCTACTTTAACAAAAAATACTTTTTTCTCCAGAGAATTAAAATCAGGTCTTATACATTTTAAAAATTAAAAAGGTAGCAGAAATGAAAAACTATAGAAGACATTGAGAGATAAAGTTGAAGAAATCTTAACAAACAGTAAAAAGACAGAGATAAAAAATAGGAAACAAACGTTAAACAGAGAGGCCCAGTCCAGGAGGCCCTTATCCAAAAAACTTAGATCCAGAAAGAGATACTAGTTTGGAAAAGGAGTCAAGAACAAAATTAAAAATTCAAACACTTTCCTAGTAAGGAGGAGTGCCACTACGTGCCCAACCCAGATGGTGGTAAGCCCTTACTAATGCTTGTCGTTGTGAAATTTCATATTATGGAAAAAAGATCTCGTAAGCTTCCAGGGTGTGGCAGGAGAAGAGGAGAACAATTTTAGCAAGGAACAAGATGGAATAGCACAAGTTTACTCCACACTGAAAGAAGACAAAGGAGTGATGCCTTCAAAAATCTCAACCCAGGATTCTTTATCCCACCAAACTACCAATTAAGTGAGGGAGCAGAATTAAGACATTTTCTTTCTTTCTTTTTTGTGAGACAGAGTCTTACTATGTCACCCTCAGTAGAGTGTGATGGCATCACAGCACACAGCAACCTCAAACTCCTGGGCTTCAATGATTCTCTTGCCTCAGCCTCCCAATAACTGGGACTATAGGTGCCCACCACAATGCCCGGCTGTCTTTTCGGTATTGTTGTCATTGTTGTTTAGCAGGCCTGGGCTGGGTTCGAACCCACCAGCCCCAGTGCATATGGCTGGTGCTCTAGTGTCCTAACCACTGAGATACGGGTGCCAAGCCAAGAATTAAGACATTTTCTCTCTCTCTCTCTCTCTCTCTCTCACACACACACACACACACAAGTGAGATCTCAGATTTACCTCCCATGCATAATTTTTTTTTTAATTTTTATTAAATCATAATTGTGTACATTGGTGCAATCATGGGGCACAATGCGCTGACTTTATATACAATCTGAAATATTTTCATTGAACTATTTAACATAGCCTTCATGGCCTTTTAATCACTATATGAACCCATGCATGATTTTGTAAGAAGCTCTAAAGACGTCCTGTGTCAAAGGTAACCAAGAAAGTGTGAGGCAAAGAGAAAACTTCCCCCTTTTCCTTTGAAGTTCTGCTATTGTTGGAATGATAGCAGAGATAGGATAGATAATGCCAACCTTTTTCTCTTATTACCTAAAAGTTTGGTATTTGTCCAAGAGGCCAAATCAGTGAGAATGAAGAAACAGGACAAGTTTTTTGAGGAAACATAAAAAGACGTTTATTAATACGTAAGCAAATGAGGAGGGTGGCAGACTAACATCTCAAAAAATCTCTGTCCCACCTTCAAGCAAAAATATAGGGCTTTTTAAAGGGATGTCCTCAGAGGTTGGAATCAGTTTAACTGTAACTGGTGGTTTTGGTCGACCTTGGTAAAGAGGCTCTTTTGTGAACTCCAGACAATTCTGTTGAGCTCTCTCCTGTGGTTTACTTTTTTGTTTTTTGCAGTTTCTGGCTGGGGCTGGGTTTGAACCCACCACCTCCAGCATATGGGGCTGGCGCCTTGCTCCTTTGAGCCACAGGTGCTGTGCCTCTCCTGTGGTTTAAGACACTGGAAAACAAAGAATATTTTCCTGCTCCTTTGATTTCTGGCCTTGGGCAGGAATGCAAGTTATAATTCCCCCAAAGGGTAGGGATTTATTTATTTATTTATTTATTTATTTAGAGACAGTGTCTCACTATGTCACCCTGGGTAGAGTGCTGTGGTGTCACAGCTCACAGCAACCTCAAACTCTTGGGCTTAAGCTATTTTCTTGCCTCAGCCTCCCAAGTAGCTGGGACTACAGGTGCCCACCACAGCACCTGGCTATTTCTTTGTTGCAGTTGTTTAGCTGGCCAGGGCTGGGTTCGAACCCACCACCCTTGGTGTATGTGGCTGGTGCCATAACCACTGTGCTACTGGGCACCGAGCCCAAAAGGTAAGGTTTTAAAGAGACAAATCCTAAAACTCTTTGCTATTTTTCAGACCTTGACCCCTATTACATCCTCAGAAGTTCACACGTGCTTGATCTACCTGGAACATTTTTCTCTACTCACACCTAATTCTACAGATCTGGGAGCCCTCCAGGACCCCCCTATATCAGGGACTACTCTTACCAGAGCACTTGGTTTCACTGGCCTCTCCAGCAGAAAGGGGTGCAGGGATCAGGTCTGCCTTGTCCATCTTTTGATCCCCAGAGCTTAGCTTTACACCTAGGTGGGAACTGCAGGGGCTTTTGGTCTAGGTCCAGTTGGTTGTTGCCCAGAGATCCACGTACTGAGACGAGGAAGGAATTTTGAATACGACAGAACACAGACCACAGGCCATCTTGTCGGGAAAATAGGAGGAGCTGCTTCAGACCCCTGTCACAGATCAGGGGCTCACATGATTTGGGGCAGGTTGTGGGGGAAAATGAATCTTGTTAGGATGTCTGCCCAGCGGCCTTTAGAATTTCAGCTCTTTGTCTTGAAGAAAATTTACCATTTCTGGGAAAGAACTCAAAAGATTAAGTACTTAGATAAGGGAGAGAACTTTATAGGGGTCATTGAAATTTGTTCAGTTGGGGGGTACGTTTATAGTCCTAGAACATAAAAGGCTTTGACTAAATCTCTGGTGAAATTAAACTGTGTTTGTGTATATTAGTCCTTCATGATTTAAAAAACAGTATGATTCACATGGTACAAAATGGGCTCTAACAGGAAACAGTACCCTTTACAGGTGACATTAATAAAGCCGTGGGCTGTCCCTGAGTCTGTGTTGTGTGGTCTAATTTCCAAAATTACAAATTCCTGCTCCTGGCCAGATTTCTCTGACTTCCAAACATTTTCAACAATGCCAGTTTCTAGGCCATTTGTAACGGGACTGGAGTTTCCAAGTAAGGAGAATTCCACCTGTTACATTTTCCTGAAGTAAATGTGAAACAGAAATAAGGGCCTGAAAAGGGGCAAAAATGTAATACAAGTTGTCTCTTCAAACCCCCCCCACCGCCATCACTGCTCTTTTTAGGAATTAAGACCTGCATTCCTGCCCCAGATCCATAATCAAAAGAGAAAACAAATGTTCTTTGTATTTTAAACCACAGGATATGGTGCAACAGAATTATCCAGGCAAAAGACATGAGGCCATTGTCACCAGAAATAACACTGACCAGGACCACCAGTCATAGTTAAACAGCAGGAGCCCAAAGATGAACCCCTTCCCCCTTTAAAATCCACTGTATTTCTGCTTGAAGTGGGGATCATGGTTCTTTTAAGATGAGAGTCTGTAGTTCTCCTCATTTGCCAGCAAATTAATAAACTTCTCTTTCCTTTTCTTTAAATCACTCGTCCTTGTTCTTTGCTCTGCCTTGGGGACAAGTACCAAACTTTTGGTATCACCTGTTTGTAGGTTCTTGAGTTAAAGTTGCTTCAGACTCATCTTGCACACTGTCCTCAAGCTTTTACAGTGGAAATGGATCCCAAAAGAGAGAATCTGAAAATGTTTCTCTTTTTGTTTCCTACGAGAGCCAGTTTACTTCCCCAAGGTTGCTGTGGCTGATGGAATTCTGGCCCTTCTAGCATAGACGGGTGGAGTTATGAGGTTAGTGAGTTGTTGGTTGATTGAACCACCTCCTAAGGACAAGGACAGCAGAGGCCTTATCACATGTGGATACACCACTGGCCACACGGACACACTGAACTACCCAGAATGGGAGGGGTGCTTCATCTGGTCTAGTATCACATCCACTATGTATAAATAAGGAATCCTTTAGGTTTGATACACTCAAAAGTGTATCAAGAATCATGAGTCAGCAAAGATACTACTGAACTGGAAGGATTTGAAGCCGCTCGGCATTCATGCTCATGGGAAGACGTTAAAGCTTCTGTGAGTGGCTGTTTCTGACTCCTTTTTTTCCTTCTAGATGGGTTTTGCCTCAAACTTTGCTAGCAAAAGAATAGTTAGGAATAGAATAAAGAAAATAATTACCTTAGCATGTGAAGATCCCAGCACATTTTGGATTTGCCTGTCCAATTATTTACTCCTTTAAGGTTAGACTAGTTAAGCAGTGTTGGAGGGCTGGGAGGAAGACCTCCTGCAGAAAGATTTCAACTGGATTTAGAGCTGAGAGTCTGACCCCAGCATAGGAGGAAGTAGATGGCCAAGGCCAGCAGACCTGTGTTGATCAGCCTGAGAAGCAGCAGCCGGGACCACACATGTGAGCAGGCCATGAAAGGAAGTGCATTTGGGCCTCGGCACTCTTGAGAGTGGGCTTGCTCTACCACACAGGGACCACCTAGCTCTGATGAGCAGGCTACCAGTCTGAGAGCAGACGTAGTGAAAATAAGGTGGCGTTAGACTAGGGCTAACACCACACAGCCGGTTTGGTCAGTTTAGGTCCTGTGTGACTTTCACCTTGTATTTTCCATTCTTGGTGTTTTGTCAATTTGGCTTCAACCTAAAGATGTATATCTTGAGTAGGTTTGGACAATTGATTTAGGAGGTTACCTTTTGAATTGGAAATGTTGTAATAGGTCATGGGTTATGCTGGTTATTATTTATTACTGTTTAAGATAAGGGTTAATATGGTTTTGCTTTGAACTTTTATGTACAAAACTGGTTTGGGA
>CAUYRH010002986.1:0-14572 GCA_963574655.1 Perodicticus potto
CCTCAGTATATGGGGCTGGCCACAGGTACCGCCCAGATCCACAGGTCTTAACGGACCCTGCCCCTGGGGCGGGACCCTGGCAGTTCTTGTTCTCAGCCAGCCATGGAGATTGGGTAGAATACTCATCATGTTTTTGCCTCAATAGTGGGGAGTAATTAATGCTACTGATTAATGCTTTGGGCCTGTCTAATAAATCATAAAAGCAAGACCTGAAACGCATAAGCTGTTTCCAGTAATTTCGAACTGGAACCTAGAATAAAACTCAAGAATATTTATAGGAATACAAAAATATCCAGTAGCCAACAAAGAAAAATTTACAATGTCTGTCATCTAATCAAAGATTACCAAGCATGCAAAGAAACAGGAAAATATGTCCCAACGTAGGAAAATAATTATGTGACACCAACCCAGAGTAATACAAATACTTCAGAAAAGGGCAAAACAGTCTCGGTGCCTGTGGCTCAGCAGGCTATGGCGCCAGCCACGTACACCTGAGCTGGCGGGTTTGAATCCAGCCCGGGCCCGCCAAACGACGACAGCTGCAACCAAAAAATGGCCGGGCGTTGTGGCGGGCGCCTGTAGTCCCAGCTACTTGGGAGGCGGAGGCAGGAGACTCGCTTGAGCCCAGGAATTGGAGGTTGCTGTGAGCTATGATGCCACAGGACTCTATCCAGGGTGACAGCTTGAGGCTCTGTCTCAAAAAAAAAAAAAAAGCACAAAACAATTTGTTACAACTGTATTATCTATGTCTAAACATGTAAAGCAGAGTGATAGATCTAAAAAAAGACCCAAATAGAACTAGATATGGAAATTGCAATATCTGAGCTAGAAAATGTACTAGATGGGATTAATAGCAGATTAGACATTGCAGAAGAAAAGATCACTAAACTTGAATATATAGTATAAATTATTGAAACGAAACACAGGAGGGGGCCAGGTGCAGTGGTTCATACTGGCATTCTTAGCACCTTGGGGGTTAAGTTAGGAGGATCACTGAGGTTTTTAAGACCAGCCTAAACAAGAGACCCCATCTTTACAAAAAAAAAGAAAGGAAAAAGCCTAGTGTGGTGGCAGGTGCCTGTAGTCCCAGCTACTCCAGAAGTTTAAGGTTTCTGTGAGCTATGACAACACTGCACTCCACCCAGGGCAACAGAGTGAGACCTTGTTCTAAAAACAAAACAAAACAAGGCTCTCGGGCGGCGCTTGTGGCTCCAAGGAGTAGGGTGCCGGCCCCATATGCCAGCCCCAACCAAAAAGTGCAAAAACAAACTAAAAAAACAAGGTGCTGGCCCCATGTGCTGAAGGTGGCAGATTCAAACCCAGCCCCGGCCAAAAACTACAATAAAACAAAACAAAACAACAACAAAAGAAACATAGGATGGAAAATAAAAAGTGGGTGGTGAGCTGTGAACGATTTCAAGTGGCCTCAAATACTATATTTGGAATCTCTGAAAAATAGAAGAAAGGGATAGTGAACAGAAAATTATTGGAACAAATAATAGGCAAAAATTTTCCAAAACTAAATGTGCATATCCAAGAATCTCGACAAATCACAGTACAAATAAAGAAAGCTACACCTCTCCTGGTATAGTGGCCCCTGCCTGTAATTCCAGCAATTTAGGAGATCGAGGTGCGGTGATGCCTTGAAGCTGGGATTTGAGACCCGACTGCACAATACACAACATACAGCCTGTCTCTGAAAACAACAGAAACAAAAAAGAAAAGAAAAAAATTTAACAGGGCGTGGTGGAGGGCTCAGGAATGATCATGCCACTGCACTCTAGCCCAGGAGACAAAGCATGACCCCGTTGCAAAAAAAAAAAAGACAGGGTGAAATAAAGATATTTTCAGATATATGGAAGCTGAGAAAAATTCATCACCAATTCGGTCTGCTTTTATGTACCTTATTTGGGGATGGGTGATTAAGCTATAAATAGGCAGACCTTAGCTAAACCAAGGAGAATCTCGTAGCAATGTGACATTTGGATCCAGAGTCATATAAATATGTGAACTCGGGACCTACATGTGGTAGGCCTTGGGAACTAAAAAACAGATATTGTGAGCAACGAAGAGTCGATGAATGAGATGTAGAGGTGAGAAGTAGATACTCCTTTGGTTTCTGGTGGTCTTTTAATTTTCAGTTCTAGTTCTTTTCTGATCCTTCCTGAGACTGTGTTGCAGCCCTGGGGAAACATACCATTGCATCATTGTAAAAAAGTCACCTCATTTTAAACTAACTGTATATGCACTTGGATATTTTTCACATACAACAGGATCAATTCTAAATTTTCTTTCTTGGGTTTTTTTTTTTTTTTAAGTGTAAAGAATTATGTTGAGGTTGTCACATCTAGACATGAGAATAGACAAAATAGTTAATTTTGAAGATTTACCCTTTCTAGGCTCATTGTCTTTGGAACATTCAAAATGTTTTCTAGGTGAACATTAAGGCCTTTCATTTCTGTTCAGTCATGGAGCAAAAAGATACTACAGCTTTTAAAGTTAGTGCTCTTTAAAAAAAAAAGTCCCGTGGCCAGGCGTTGTGGCGGGTGCCTGTGGTCCCAGCTACTCGGGAGGCAGAGGCAGGAGACTCGCTCGAGCCCAGGAATTGGAGGTTGCTGTGAGCTGTGATGCCACAGCACTCTATCCAGGGTGACAGCTTGAGGCTCTGCCTCAAAAAAGAAAAAAAAAAAAAAAAGTTCCCTTTCTGAATGTGTGGATTGTCCAGGTAGCCAGAAACTATTGAAAAAGTGAGGGAGAACAGTGACAAGTGCCTCTTAATCTTGGTCTGAGAGTGTCCAACAAAGTTAGGGGTCTATCTGTATACCATATGCTTTAAGGGGAGTCAGAAGTCTTACTCCGTCGCCCTGGGTAATGTTCCTGGGTTAAGTGCTATGAATTCATAGTTCACAGCAACCTAAAACTCTTGGGCTTAAGCACTCCTCTTGTCTCAGCCTCCCAAGTACCTGGGACAACAGGCACCTGCCACAAAGCCCAGCCAGTTTTTTTAGAGATGGGATTTTGTTCTTGCCCAGGCTGATCTTGAACTCCTGAGCTCGAGCAGTTTACCCACCTTGCCTCCCAGAGTGCTGGGATTACAGGCCTGAGCTCCCAGACCTGGCTCTTCCTATTTGCTTTTCCAGCATTCTCCGCGAGATGCCCCTCTGTTCTGTTGCTGTTTATCAGGTAGAATCTTTGGGTTTTGCCTTTTCATTAATTTTGTGTAGGTTTTCATTTTTAAAAAATCCCTGATATTTAAAGTGCTCTTCGTGTGATAGATTCCAGCCTCTAGTTCCTTCATAGCAAAAGGTTGCTTTAACCAAATTTTGTTCCCTCTTTGTGTCTCTAATCTAGTAGTTTTGTTTTACTTTTTATTCAGCAGGATTATAGAGTAAGCTTTTGACCAGATATTTTGCTGATAAGTTTCCTAAATTGACTAGACCGTATCTCTGCAAATTCTTTTTTGTTTTGAGACAGACTGTCACTATGTCACCCTCGGTAGAGTACTGTGGTGTCACAGCTCACAGAACCTCAAACTCTTGGGCTTCAGTGATTCTCTTACTTGAGCCTCCCAAAGAGCTGGGACTACAGGTGCCCGCCACAACGCTTGGCTATTTTGTTGTTGTTATTGTTGTTGTCATCATTGTTGCTTAGCAGGTCCAGGAAGAGTTCGAACCCACCAGCCCAGAATGGGTTCAAACCCACCAGCCTCAGTGCATGTGGCCAGCGCCTTAAACACTGAGCTACAGGCGCCGAGCCAGCAAATTCTTTTGATAGTTCTTTTTCATCCTCAGCGTTCTTATTTCTGACAATGTGTCTTGTGATCCTTTTTATTTTTCTTCCTTTTTGGGTAAAGTAAAAGAATTTTAAAGTCTTTTTTAAAGGTTCTGGTGATCTAAATACTGTTTGGGGGAGCTTTGACCTACATAGAATGGTTCTTTGTGCCCGAGAGCATATTTATTCCCAAGGTAACTCTGCTGCAGAATTGCCCATGTGAATGCCTTGAAACTTGCCCCTTGCCAGATCTTTTATTACACAAACACAATGAAGCAGCAGGCAGCCAAAAAGAAGTGAGGAAGAGTGAATTGTTCTTGTACTTCCTTGAATTAAGTTTTATTCATCTCAGTGTTTTCTACAGATTTTTAAACAATAATATTGTGAACAGGATTTAGCAACAACAGTTGCTTGCATGTGTTTTCATTGCCAGTACGTTTCCTGTATTGAAATACTTTTTATACATTTTGTTTAATAGGAGATTATCCTTGCACATAAATTTGTTTCTTTCTACTTAGAGCTTTTGTAGACATATTGCTCCATCATGAAGTATAGCAGTAGTCCTTTTAGATATTTAAAGATAAATTATCAGAATAGTTGTATTTAAACTTACAATATATGTTTTGAAATATTTACATGTATTAATATTGCGTTTTGGTTTTAAACATTTTTTAAAATTTCAAACTGATATGAGGGTTCTTTAGATGACATTGATCTCACTTCCAGGGTAAATTTCTGGTTGTAAAAGAGCCCGTCACCCCAGGGGGCATGTTATACACCCTCCCGAGATGTCCCGCCTCATTCTGTCCGTCATTCCCCCCTCCCCATACTAGACTCTATTTGTCTTTATTCATATGAGCATGTAATTGTTTATATATTGGTTTCCTGTTAGTATTGAGTACATTGGATATTTATTTTTAGCATTTCATTTTTGTGGGTTACTTGCAGTAGACCTATTTTGGTGTGATTATGTATCTTCCTCAAAGTTAGAGAGCTACTTAATAAAATGAGCAGGGAATGTTCTGTGTGGTTGTTATCAAGATCTGAATTTGAGGGTAAGTGATATCAAAATGAGACTTTGTGCGAATGTAGAGGTATTTTTATGAACCCTTGGCCTCTAGGAGGCAGCATGATCTAGTCTAAAATGTTTGTGTCCCGAGTAAGGAAACTTAGCCCTTTGTCCTTTTAGGAACTTTATTATATGAAAATATGAATATGAATGTGTGAATCAGTAGTTACACTAGGGATGAATAAAATAACAGCTGATTGTCATACAAAGTCCTAGCATAGGAGATGCTGTGGCCTTGTTGTTCTTTTTGCGAATGCTTCAGAAGCACAGAGAGTCATTGTGATTGGTGTAGCAGTAGAGAAAGTCATCTCAGTGGCTGAGCGCTCGTCCAATTCAGACCACGTTCTCCATTTGACCATCTCAGCTCTTGTGTAAATGCTCTACCAGCATTTCTATCCTTAACAGCAGCCTGGGAGCTGTTTCTAGCTGGTATTTTTGCTGTATTTTTGTGCTAAGTGCTTATTTGAATTAAATCCTAGTAAATGTTAGAGCTCTCCCATAGCTGTTAATAAAAGCTATCTAAAGTTGCTTGAAATTCAGGAGATACATCGTGCCAATTTTTTATTGTAATTGTGCACTTTTGCTATGTGGTCAGGATGAGCCCATGTGAATGTTGCTTTAATTTATGGCTTCAGGAGGAGAGGGATTGAGAATGTATTATTGTAAGGGGACAGTGGCTGAGCAGCCATCCTTTCGAGTTGATCTATTTTCCTTCCTTTTTCCTGTTTTCATGGCACCTGAGTAATTGGTGGCTCACGTGGGAGTACCATTGTGAAAGGACATTGCCTTCGGTTCTTCTGGAATTGCCAGTTATAGGAGTATTTGTACTGCTCAGAACTCTAAGGTAGGTTAGGAAGGCAAAGGAACTTTTGGGAGTGTGGGTTTCTAATCTTGCTGATGAGACTGATATTGCTAATATTGGCATTCATTTATTTTTGGACCTGTTTCAGTCAAAACATAGAAGTTCAAGTCATGCCCTTGCACCCTTGAATGTACTTAATCTGGAAAGATTTGACCCAAGTAATCAAGAGCTATACTGAAAGAACTGATGTATGTTCAGAAAAATGAGAACTGTTAGGTATTCTAAATAAGTCGGTGGGTCCTTCTCCACAAAGGGACGCAGCCCTTTAAAATGGAAGTGTCTGTGAACAATCAGTCTGGTGTTTTCTTCCGTGAGTGGTCTGACGCTTCCTCTTCTTTTGTGTTTGAGACACAAAGGTCTTCAGTCAGTTAATGAGCTGGGCTTGTTTTGCAAATGCTTGTTTGAATGTGCATTGTTTCTGCATATGTTGTTGGCGAATTTGGGGACAAAATGAAAACGGGAGAGCAGGAACTGGTGTGACCTGTTTGGGGCTCTGGACCCAGCAGGAGTGTTTGAAAGGAATTGAATTATTTGGAAACCTTTAAATTTTAAAAAGCATAATAAGGTTTCTGTCCTCTACTTTTTAATGTGTTTCTACATTATGCCATTGTTTTCTACCAAGAAAAACAGTTAAGTTTTGAGTATTCTATTTTAGCATGGTTTAGGGGTTTTTCTTCCCCTTAGGCTAGAAATCAGAGTTACATAAGGGCGGGTCATCGTGAGACATTTTATATGTTAGCCAAAGTGTGTCTTAGCTTGTTTTATCCATTAACTTAATTCGGGATTGTTACACCTGAAATTGCAATGCCTAAAGATATGATCCCCTTGACATGAGGAACTCTTGTAACTAGGTGTTTCTCTTACTGATTACCACTCTGCTCATTTGGGAACTGGTCTGTCCAATGCATGCTATGAAGTATACATCACAGATAGACTGTCATGTTGACAGAGGGGAGAAAGGAATTTTTTATTTTATTTATTTATTTTTGTCGCCCTCACAGCAATCTCCAGCTCTTGGGCTTAGGCGATTCTCTTGCATCAGCCTCCCGAGTAGCTGGGACTACAGGCGCCCACCAGGCGCCTGGGTATTTTTTTGTTGCAGTTTGGCCAGGGCTGGGTTCGAATCCACCACTCTCGGTATATGGGGCCAGCGCCCTACCCACTGAGCCACAGGCGCCGCCCTTTTATTTTATTTTTTAAAGAAATTTTGAATATCTAATTGCTAGGGTCTTTTGCAAGAAAAGATAGTGTTTGTTATGTCAAATTAGTACAGAATAACATGAGGTTATTGCTTTTAGCAAGAAGCTTCCAGGATGTCTTCAGTGGAGCTGGCACTCAAGAGTTGCATTTCGTGGGTGTTCTATGTACAAGTACACATGTCGTGTTTGTTGAACTCTTTTATTAAAATAGTTTATCAGGCACTATTAAATACACTACACGGTTACTTGTCCCTGGGACAGCATGAAGCACACACATTGTAATGGAAAGCAGAAACAGGGTCCCCGGGCCGAAGGGCCGACTTTGGAGAGTGTCCAGTACCTTGATCTTCCAGCTCTGCCCCCCAGGAGCTGGGGTGAAAAGTTCTGCTATTGAAATTAAATATTAAATGATTAATAATTAAACAATGACAGAATTGTTTCCCTTTCTGTTAGATAATAAATAGCATTTCCTTATTTAAAATTTCCTTACTCAATTTTTTTTTTTTAACTTTCATCATTTTCTACCACTTGTGTGCTTAGGAGTACTGCCTAAATTCAAGGTGAAATAACAAGTACAAATAAATACATATCCGAGGAAAAACTCAAACAGCCTTTTCTTTTTGAGACACATGTCTCACTATGTCTCCCTCGGTAGAGTGCTGAGGCATCACAGCTCACAGCAACCTCAAACTCTTGGGCTTAAGTGATTCTGTTGCCTCAGCCTCCCAAGTAGCTGGGACTACAGGGGCCCACCACAATGCCAGCTATTTGTTTTGTTGTTGTTGTTGCAGTTGTTGTGTTTAGCTGGCCCAGGTCGGGTTCAAACCCGCCACCCTTGGTGCCTGTGGCCAGTGCTGTAACCACCGTGCTACACGTGCCGAGCCTCAAACAGCCTATTTTTCTGTGTGTGGACTTACATGCTATGGCTGTGATTTTGTTTTTAACTTCTAATATATATTATATGGTTATATTTTATACTTATAAGATTCCCCTATGTGAGATAGAACTGAAATCAATATTTTATATTATTCCACAGAAACATGCTCTGCAGAGAGCAGTGTGAATTTCAAGTGCTGTGCTATCTGAAGTTATTGGAACTAGTGATGTCATCTCATGTTCTTTTCTAACAGTAATGTTCAGAGAAATTTAATGACATTTGTATGTGTTTTATTTAGATGGAGTCTCACTCTGTTGCCAGGCTAGAGTGCTGTGGCCTTAGCCTACCTCACAGCAACCTCAGACTCCTGGGTGCAAGCGATCCTCTTATGTCAGCCTCCCAAGTAGCTGGGGACTACATGTACCTGCCACAACGCCCAGCTATATATATACATACATACATACATACATACATACATTCTTTTTTTTTTTTCTATTTTTAGTAGAGACAGGGTCTTGTTCTTGCTCAGGCTGGTCTTGAACTCCTCCTGAACTCAGGCATGAGCCACTTCGTCTGGCTGATGATTATTGTTTAGAGAGATTGATACTTCAAGAGCAAGGACCAGGTCTGTTTCCTCCAGTGCTTGGTCTATAATAAGCAGCCAGTGAATGCTTGCTGAACGAAGGTGGGTGTGAAAGACCATGTATGCTCTGGAATAAGGCATAGATAAAGTGGGCATGAGTTAAGGGGTGAGCTGGATCTTTTTATGCCACACTAAAAAGAGTTTGGATTTACATTGTAGGGAATCATTGAGAATTTCTGAGTGGGGATAACAATGAAATTTATAGTTAATTTAGAAAGTTAACAGGTATAAGCAGCGTAGAAGAGCCACTAGAGGAGGGAAGAGGCCGACATTGGCTAAAAGGCTGTTTTAAGAGTTTAAGGCAGGCCAGGCACGGTAGGTAGCCTGTAATTCTAACACTCTGGGAGGCCCAGGTAGGTGGATTGCTTGAACTCAGGATTTCAAGACCAGCCTGAGCCAGAGCGAGACCTCATCTCTAAAAATAGCCGGGCATTGTGGCGGGCACCTGTAGTCCCAGCTACTTGGGAGGATGAGGCAAGACAGTCACTTTAGCCCAAGAGTTTGAGGTTGCTATGAGCTGTGATGCCATGGCCCTCTACCAAGGGTAACAAAGTGAGACTCTGTCTCAAAACAGTTTAAGGCAAGAGAATCACCTAAGCCCAGGAGTCGTAGGTTGCTGTGAGCTCTGTGACGCCACGACACTCTACCCAGGGCCATAAAGTGAGACTGTCTGTACAAAAAAAAAAAAAAAGTTTAAGGCATAGGATATATACACACTAGGGGGTGTGTAGGGCAATTGAGGGTATTGGCAGAAAATGTTAGAACTTCCGTTTATTGTTAAAAAGTCACACTAACATTTATTATATAGAGAGAAAAATTAAGTCTTATGAACACTCAGTGTACATGGTCATGATGACTTCTAGGCTGACGATGGGTAGGTAAGGATCCCTGAAAAAGAGTGGGAATTCCCCGACTTATAGGGGATGACAGTGCTTTTTGTTCTTTGCTTTTAGCATTTGCTAAATGTTGCAGTTCTTATTTGCTTGAGTGGATTTACAGAATATGTTGTCTAGTTTTTTTTTTTCTTTGTTCCTGTTAAGTTTTATTGGCATCACGTGCATCTCTTTACAGAAGAACTCAGCCCTGTTGTCTAGTTTTTTAAAAGCTCACAGAATGATATGTGAGCACAAAACATCTCTTAAAGGAACCACAGTTAGGCCAGGTGCAGTGGCTCATGTCAATAATCACAGCATTCTGGAGAGAGAGAGACACGAGAGACCCAGGCGGCACCTGTGGCTCAGTGAGTAAGGAGCCAGTCCCATGTACCCCGCGGCCAACTTGCAACAAAAAATTAGCTGGGCGTTGTGGCGGGCGCCTGTAGTCCCAGCTACTCAGGAGGCTGAGGCAAGAGAATCGCCTAAGCCCAGGAGCTGGAGGTTGCTGTGAGCTGTGCGACGGCACGGCACCCTACCGAGGGCGATAAAGTGAGACTCTGTCTCTAAAACAAAAAGAGAGAAAGAGAAAGGAAAAGGGAAAAAGAAACCACAGTTTGAAGGTTAGGCTAACAATGTGAGTAAACTGTAAGTATGCAGTACAGCTTTTACTTCTAGTAATTTTGAGCCACATTTCGATGCAAAAGCAATGATTATCTCACCAGATAGCACAATAAGGTGACCAAAAAAGTAAAATCCAGTTATCATAGAGATTCTTTGAAGAGTCTTTTGAAGCCTAAATTTACACCCACTGTTGTTAAGCATGGACTTTGCTTTACATTTTATCATGTTTTAAGATATTAACTAATTGATGAGGCAATTATTTAAAATTGCTTTTCATTTCATCTTTGTACCTTCTTATTAAAAGTCCTATTTTTATGTATTTTGTTAGACATTAGTACAGTAGTACATGTATAGGAGAAAGATTGGTTATTTGAGCATATATTTAGATTCTACTAGGTACCAAAGATCTCAAGTGATCTTTCTGCCACAGCCACCCCAGGTTTCCTTTCCTGTGTTATGTAATGTAAGGGGAAGAGTAATCCTGTAGAATAGATATTGCCATTTTATTGTAGGCAATACCGAGGCTCAGGAATGTAATATCCTGCCCGTGATTATAATCAGTGTATTAGCAATTCGGTATGTTAGCCTTAATCGCTTATCTAAGATGTTTCTACATATTGTTTCTAATGAATTAACTGGACATTTGGAAATGCTCTTAGCTGAGCTAAAGAATATAAGTAACTGATTTTCTTCAGTAGATTACTAGCAGAACTTTTAGAATAAGGATGTGTTTGTTAAGCCTCCCTGAGACATCTAATGCATACATAATGTGTGTTATTTGTTTCTGTGTCTGGGGTTCATAACTTATTCATCACGTTCAAACTTAATATTGACACTTACAAGTTTTGTTTGATAATAGAATGTTTGTTTTTTTTATTTTTTTGAGACAGAGTCTCACTATGTCGCCCTTGGTAGAGTGCCACGGCGTTACAGCTCACAGCAACCTCAAATCTTGGGCTTAAGTGATTCTTAAGCCTCAGCCTCCCAAGTAGCTGGGACTACAGGCGCCCACCACAATACCTGCCTATTTTTTTTATTGTAGTTGTAATTGTTTAGCAGGCCCTGGCCAGGTTGGAACCCGCCAGCCCTGGTGTATGTGGCTGATAATAGAATATTTAGTTATGGAAAAATATTTTTTCTTATGAGAAATTATCCTATTTTGAATTAGCAGCTTGTAGGAAAAAAAACCCATAACAACTATGTAAGCAATTAAAACTGGTGTAAATGCAAAATTTACTGATTTATTTTTTCACACTCTTTTCAGATGAAGGTTTTCACAGCTTTTTGTGATTTGTGATTATCTCCAAGGTAGTAATAAAAGCTTTTTTTTTTTTTTTTTTTGAGACAGAGCCTCAAGCTGTCACCCTGGATAGAGGGCTGTGGCATCACAGCTCATAGCAACCTCCAATTCCTGGGCTCAAGCAAGTCTCCTGCCTCTGCCTCCCAAGTAGCTGGGACTACAGGTACCCGCCACAGCGCCCGGCCATTTTTTTGGTTGCAGCCGTCATTGTTGTTTGGCGGGCCCGGGCTGGATTCGAACCTGCCAGCTCAGGCGTACGTGGCTGGCGCCTTAGCCCATTGAGCCACAGGCGCCAAGCCGTAATAAAAGCTTTTAGTTTTATTTTATTTTTTAAGGCAAGCATGAAACAGTATATTGAAGAAGAGAAAGACAGGCTTACAGAGTAAGAAAGCTTACATAGCAGGATTCATTTGCCATAGACAGCAAATGGGCCTCCTTTGCCAGGGCAAGGGGCAAAGAGGCCATAATAAAAGTTTTCAAATGGCTCGGCGCCTGTTACAGTGGTTACAGCTCAAGCCACATACACCCAGGCTGGCGAGTTCAAACCCGGCCCTGACCAGCTAAACAACAATGACAACTGCAACCAAAAAATAGCCAGGCATTGTGGCAGACACCTGTACTCCTAGCTACTTGGGAGGCCGAGGCAAGAGAATAGCTTAAGCCCAAGAGTTTGAGGTTGCTGTGAGCTGTGACGCCACAACACTCTACTGAGGGCGATAGCTTTAGACTTTTGTCTCAAAAAAAAAAAATTTTCAAATGATTTCTTAGGTCTTAGAAGCTCACGAGTTGAAGAAAAATGCCACAGTACTTTAAGTGGCTTTTACCTATTGAGTTTAGTAATAACATTTCCATATAGTCATCTGTTTTTTCTACTCCTTCTGACATCTTTTTGCCAGGTAGTTTATTTATTTGCTGTGAATTTAGCAGAAGGGGAATTTGAATCCACATATTTTCACAGAGCGCTTGAGAGCGAGCTCCAAGAAAACAAACAGTCCTTCCTGGGGAATGTCAAGAATGTTATGCATTTTTAAAGTGAAAGTATCTGCTGTCCCTCTCTGTTCCCACAGTTTATGCCCTTTTCCTTATAACTAGTTTCTTTTCATCTTTATAACTTTTTTTGGTGTGTGTGTGGGGGGACAGAGTTTGACTTTGTCTCCCTGCGTAGAGTGCGGTGGAGTCATAGCTCATGGCAACCTCAAACTCCTGGGCTCAAGAGGTTCTCTTGCCTCAGCCTCCTGCGTAGCTGAGACTATGGGCACCTACCACAATGCTGGGCTATTTTTTAGAGACGAGGTCTCACTCTTGTTGGCGCTGGGTCTTGAACCCATGAGCTCAGGCAATCCGCCCATCTTAACCTCCCAGAGTGCTAAGATAACAGGCATGAGTCACTGTGCCCTACCCTTTGAGAATGGTTTTAACTATGATCTCTAGTTATGGATTTAGTTTGGTTTCTGTAGAATTTTAGGTAGTTTATAACAAGTAAACACTGCCCATCTGCAATGGGAACATTGGTATAAAAATTACTTTTCCATTCTCTGTGTGGCAGCCTTAAATGCCGTCACAGCTGTGCCCTGGTTTGCCTTTTTTTTTTTTATGTGTGGGTGTCAAATATAAGGGTGTCTATAAGACTTTTAACTCAAGGCAATTAACTTTCATTATCATTCGTGTGTATGTTCTTTCTAGGATTTACTCACCTTTTGCATTATTGCCATTTAGAACCTGCTGTGCCCTAGTATTTGCCTTCTCCAGGTTCCTTTTCATCTACAGGAAGCTGCTATGTACAGCAGAACCTGTGTAAGGTGACCACCCAAGGGCCTGAAACAAACTAGTCAACATAAGGAACTAGTCCTACTGTTCTGATGCATACGTGGGGTGCATGTCCAGTCAATGAAAATTAGGCCAACTTGAGGTGGTCTGTGTAGGGAGATGGTCAACTATGGATCTACTGTACTTTTATCTAAAATCAAATTTTTTGGATGGGGGGAGGGGTCTTCCAGTAGAGACCCGAAAACCTGCTAGACAAATTCTAAAAGAGCCGTAACACTCTAAAACTGAATTTTTATCCAATTTGGTTTCCAAATACTTCTGAAAACGTACAAATGACTGGAGGCAAAATGCTTGGGGAGCCTTACATAGCTGTTCCCTTCCCACCCAATTGTTGCAAGAAATGCAACAATTGCAGAAATTGCGTCAAGAAATGCAGTTGTTGCAGGGTGACCGTAAAGAAGGGAAGGCAAGCAACGCTTGCCAGGCACAGTGCTCAGTGGTTTAGTAAATATGATGGAATGTATTTTCCCTGCTTTACACTGACAGAGGCTGGGCTTCTGAATCTTAGTATAATGGGCTCTCCAAGGTTGTATCTCTAGTAAGTGACAAAGTGGGAATTGCTGACTCTGGTATTATTGCTCTAATCTTTTCTTTTCTGTTCTTTTGTTTTCTTTCCTTTCCTTTTCTTTTGTTTTTTCTTTCTTTCTTTCTTTCTTTTTTTTTTTTTTTGAGACAGAGTCTCAAGCTGTTGCCCGGGGTAGAGTGCTGTGGTGTCATAGTTCATGGCAACCTCCAACTCAGGCTCAAGTGATCCTCTTGCCTTAGTTTTTCTTTTTTTTTCTTTTTTTGAGACAGAGCGTCAAGCTGTCACCCTGGATAGAGTGCTATGGCATCACAGCTCACAGCAATCTCCAATTCCTGGGCTCAAGCGAGTCTCTTGCCTCTGCCTCCCAAGTAGCTGGGACCACAGGTGCCCGCCACAACGCCCGGCCATTTTTTGGTTGCAGCTGTCATTGTTGTTTGGCGGGCCCAGGCTGGATTCAAACCCGCCAGCTCAAGTGTACGTGGCTGGGACCAGGCGCCGAGCCTTGCCTCAGTTTTTCTATTTTTAGTAGAGATAGGATCTCGCTTTTGCTCAGGCTGTTCTAGAGCTATGCACCTGCCTAGCCTTCCCAGAGTGCTAGGATTGCAGGCATGAGCCACCCATGCCTGGCCTGTTCTAATTTTTCTTTCTTTCTTTTTTCTTTTTTTTTGTTTGAGACAGAGCCTCAAGCTATCACCCTGGGTAGAGTGCTGTGGCATCACAGCTCACAGCAACCTCCAATTCCTGGACTCAAGCAAGTCTCTTGCCTTCGCCTCCCAAGTAGCTGGGACTACAGGCGCCCGCTACAACGCCATTTTTTGGTTGCAGCCATCATTGTTGTTTGGCGGGCCCGGGCTGGATTCGAACCCACCAGCTCAGGTGTACGTGTCTGGCACCTTAGCCCGTTGAGCCACAGGCGCCGACCCTGTCCTTGACTTCTAAAGGGCAACATCTGCAGTTGTTTGAACCGTGCTGCCACTAGGTGGCAAGAGAGAGGCAGGAATT
>CAUYRH010002989.1:0-23139 GCA_963574655.1 Perodicticus potto
ACCCACATCTCTCACCATTAACTAAGATAGACTCTCACTGGATTAAAGACTTAAACTTAAGACATGAAACTACAAAAATTCTAGAAGAAAGTGCAGGGAAAACTCTTGAAGGAATTGGCTTGGGTGAATATTTTATGAGGAGGTCTTCCCAGGCAATTGAAGCAGTATCAAAGATACGCTACTGGGACCTGATCAAATTAAAAAGCTTCTGTACAGCCAAGGACATAGTAAGTTTAGCAAACAGACAGCCCTCAGAATAGGAGAAAATATTTGCAGGTTATGCCTCTGACAAAGGTTTAATAACCAGAATCCACAGAGAACTCAAACGTATTAGCAAGAAAAGAACAAGTGATCCCATCTCAGGATGGGCAAAAGACTTGAAGAGAGACTTCTCTAAAGAAGACAGGCACACGGCCTACAGACACATGAAAAAATGCTCACCATCCTTAATCATCAGAGAAATGCAAATCAAAACTGCTTTGAGATATCACCTAACTCCAGTAAAATTAGCCCACATAACAAAATCCCCAAACCAGAGATGTTGGCGTGGATGTGTAGCACTTCTACACTGCTGGTGGGAATGCACACCAATACGTTCCTTTTGGAAGGATGTTTGGAGAGTACTTAGAGTTCTAAAAATTTACCTGCCATTAGATTTTATAATTCGTTTACTAGGTATATACCCAGAAGACCAAAAATCACATTACAACAAAGACATATATACCAGAATGTTCATTGCAGCCCAATTCATAATTGCTAAGTCATGGAAGAAACCTAAATGCCCATCGATCCACAAATGGATTAATAAATTGTGGCACATGTATACCATGGAATATTACACAGCCTTAAAGAAAGATGGAGACTTTATCTCTTTCATGTTTACATGGATGGAGCTGGAACATATTCTTCTCAGCAATGTATCTCAAGAATGGAAGAAAAAGTATCCAATGTACTCAGCCCTACTATGAAGCTAATTTATACCTGTCGTATGAATGGTATAACCCAACTATAACACAAGAATATAGGGAAAGGGGCAAGGGTAGGGAGGGAAGAGGGGAGGTTGGGGTGGAGGGAGGGTAATTGGTGGGGCCACACCTACGTTGCATCTTAGAAGGGTACAGGCAAACCTTGCTAAATGCAGAATACAAATGTCTTCATATAATAATGGAGAAATTGCCAGGAAGGCAATGTTAATCAGTTTGATGAAAATAGTTAAGATTGTATATGAAACCAGCACATTGTACCCCTTGATTGCACTATTGTACACAGCTATGAAAAAGAAGTTCACAGTTCACTGCTGGCAACGGGGTTTTGGGATTTGTAGGAGTAGAAAGTCTCCCCAGAAGCTCAGGTGCTTACTGACTGCCAGAAATGTGAGTGAGAGAAAAATAAATAGCTCCACCTACCTTTTATGCTGGACCCCAACCCTCTCAGGGTTGACCTCTGCTGATGTCTTGTTCCTCCTTGTTCTTCTCTCAGCTTGCCATGGAAACTCTTGTAGCTCCTGGCACTTCTCCTTGTAGTTACACCGGGTCTATAATTATTTGTTTGTTGTTTTCTTTTTCATCTAAAACTTTTTATTCTTAAGATGATCTGGCAACTGGTGTCTCTGGTAGGCCATCTTGTCTCCCCTTATAAGGTCTTAAAGTAAACTTTTGAATAACTACCTCTCCACTCCCAGTGAATGATTTGAATGATTGCTGAAGGAATTATTTCTGTAAATGTAGATGTTTTGAACCAAATGTTTATGTCCCCCAAAATTCATGATTCTATTAGGAGGTAGGGCCTTTGGCAGTTCATTATTATCTCCTAAGGATAAGAACCTCGTGAATGGGGCTAGTGAACTTTTAAGAAGAGACAGAAGGTCTTAGTCTCATTCTCTTGGCTCTCTACCATGTGAGGAAGAAGCAAGAAAAACAGTCATCTGCAAACCTCTCAGAAAAGCAGGCTCTCACCCAACACCAGAACTGCAGGAACTGTGGACTTCCAAGCCTTTACAACTGTGAGAATTAAATATTTGTTCTTCAAGTCACTTTGTCTGTGGTATATTTCTTACAGCCTTTGAACCAACTAAGACAATAGACTTCTAGATCTTATGTGCTAAATTGCTATGTGATTAGGATGTGATGTTTTCTAAGTAAATAAACATATCTCTCTAATGTTTTATGAGAGGAATAATGGCCCTGGTTCCTGCTAAGAACATCAAAGTTCTGATAGTGTGAGAGCCCAGACTTCAGCATGGGAAGCAGAGAGCTACAATTTGAACAAAGGAAAGGGGACAGAATAACATTTTCAAGTAATAGATGTTATTCTAAGTCAAGCAGCAGTGCCATAGGATAGCAGGAGAGATTGCCAACCCCAGAAGCATTAGTAACATTAGTCTTATTGATGCACAGAAAGAAGAAATTACATATACCATCAGGAATAACAACAAAAAAAGTGGGCACAATAGATGATCCTCAAACAAGTTGTGGGAGGCTCTAGGAAACTTATGTCTCAAGCTAAAATACTTCTGGGCTCTGTAACTACTCAGAGCACCAGTCCCTAAATGTTCAGCTTACTGTCCCCTCTGCCATGAGGCTTCATTTATGCCAAAATTGATGTTCTTTCCCCCAGACACTAGACTCCTGGATATTTTAGCCAGACCCCTCTTATTTCAGACATCACAAGTATTACACCTGTAATACCAGCACTTCAAAGGGCTGAGGTAGGAAAATCACTTAAGTTCAAGACCAGCCTGGGCATCACAACTGGATCCTGCCTCTACAAAAAATAAGAAAAATTATCTGAGTATGCTAGTTAGTTACTGGGGAGGCTGAGGTGAGAGGATCACTTCACTTGAGCTTAGGAAGGTGAAGTTACAATGAGCTATGATTGAGCCACTGCACTCCAAGGAGGGCTCCAGGGCATGACCTATCTCTTAAAACAACAAAAAATAAACCATAATTCAAAGCACAGCTATGTACTAGGTATAATTCTTACTGAAGGCTGGATTTATACTGAAATAAACCCTGTGTCCTCCTTCCCTATAGTGTGGCACATTTTTGAAAACGAAATATAAAGAACCCAATTTGTATATTTTTTTCAAGTGCCATTCTAACACACTTGGTATTATATTGGTGTCAGTTAATTTAAACCTTAGTTTCTTGGTCCATAAAACGAGAATGATAACAGTGTCTGCTTCAAGGGATTATAGCAATGATTACATGTGGGAATGCACATAAATATCTTAGTACATTGTTGAGTTGCAAGTTTTTTAATAAGCATTAGCTATTGTTATAGTTAATTCATTCAGAAAAGAAATAGAAAAAAGGGAGCTTGTATTCAGCATAAGGGTTTGTGTTCTTGAATCAGAATAGCCCAAGTTCAAATCCAATCTCTGCTATTTATCAAGCATATTACTTGTTTACTTGTTCTCTCTTTGCCACAGATTCCTTTGCTTTGTACAACTGTTTTGCATTCATCATAGAATACATCTAAAGTATTTAATAGATGATCAATTTTTTTGGCTATTTTGTAAAGAAGAAAACCATCACCCAAAATAAGAGTTGCCTGAGGCCACAGAGTAACTCAATGGCCTTGTTAAAACTAGAATCTATGCCCTCCTGATTGTCATCTGTGCAAAAAAGACAGGATGCTTGCTAATAACTGGAAAGTCTAGGTCCAGCTGAACTGAGTGTCCTAAAGTAGCCTTCAAAACCTGGCCATTGACAGGAAGGGTCCAACAGGTGGCAGTATGTCCACATATAAAGAGGTCGGTTGTACCAGTTTCCCCTGTGCAAAAGTTTTTCCTCCTCTCCCAATTTGAAATCACAACAGAAAACCTGAAACTCAACCATTAACATCCAAACCATACCACAGTATATGCTCTTCCTATGGAAGCTTCAAATATCCTCATTATGAACTCTTGTTACCAGCTCAAAACAGAATCTCGACAGTTTGCTCCTTATTGGTAGTTAATTGATTTGTGAGACAAAAGCAACCTTTTAGGAACTTAAGGGTCATCATTGCACCTAAGATTTAGTATTCAATCATTCTTGTGCGCATCAATGATTCAAGAATCATAGGTAGTTCTTAGGAGCAGCATCAAAGTGCCTCAATCGCCACTTCCACAGCGCCCTACCCACCTGCTGAAACAATTCTTTGAAATAAAAGGAAATTAGGGTTGCCTGTTTTGAGAGTAAAACCACAAGTAAGTGAAAAATAATTGAGAACAAAAATATACAAGGTCAAAGTGAAAGAACCATTCTATTACACTGAACAGGAATAAGATTACATTGTTGTCTTACCTAAATATAGAGCAAATCCATTAGAAGAGGAGCTTGCTGAGTGGAACCAGGAACATAAAAAATAAATAAAATTCTGAAAGCAGAGTAGAGGGTAAGGAGAATATGGACTAAGAAACTATGCAGTGTCATTCTTAGAGCTGCTGAGGCAGGTGCTACTAAAAATTCAAATTATAACAACCAAGCTTCAAATTAGCGTAGATGTACCCCCTCATCCAGTATAGATATTCCTCGGGGAGCCAGAATGAATCCAGGCCATGTGAATGTCCATGTTTACCGCAACTATGTGCGTAATGGTGCCTGACACTCTGCTTGTGTGTATCATTCTCTTGTGAGCTTTTAGGGATTTTTACATTTCATCATCTTGTGATATTCTTTGGCTCAATTCAGCACCAATAAAACCAACTACCCTTGATATAAAGACTCTGTGCTTGGGAACCTGACTAGATCCTGGACTAGAATCCTCAAAAGTAAATACTTTTTGTTAGATCTTTTAGCAGCCACTTAGCTTCCTCTAGCAACATCCAAAATCCACAGGCCTTACCTTTCAAATTCCAACTCATCTGCTTTGGGGAATATTCAGTTCAATCACAAATGCGATCTTATTTTTGTCCTCTGCAAAGATGGAAATAGTCACCTGCCTACTTCATAGACTTAATGAAAGCAACTTAGTTGCCATGTAGTCTCTTTCCCAGCCATATGAGCAATCACATAATTAGATAATATCAGAAGAAATTCTAAAGTCAATTAGTGAAGTATATTCCGAGGGGAAGCAAATTTGGTGTAATATTGTCTCAGATCAAATAAAATGACAACTAGAAATGGTCACATATGTTTTCTCAATACAAATATGACTTATTAATTGATGTACGACTCCTGCCTTCCGTTTGCTAAGACAGTGAAACAAAACACTTCTTTCTAGTTAAGTGTAAGTGAGTGAGTGAGTGATTCATGGTCACATAAAACATTCAGCTGATGGACACTGCAGAGATTATAGAATCCAAACTCTTATTTTATGAAAAAGGAAATTAGGGTTTCACACAAGCAATCTGACTCACGGTTATGCAACTGTTTGGTGACAGAACTCCAAGGTGATGATAGTGGACACTGGTGCCATGATAGAAATGACCTCAATCAAATAATAGTGAGGTTTTACTGGAGGTAGAATCGACCCAAACTTAAACTAGATGAGTATTCACTGACCATTCAAGGATTCAAAGTAGATTTACGTTCATGGTAGTCTATGCAAAATCATTTGACGTTTTTATGAAAGTCCCTGATACCTACATTTTAAAATACATGTGAACACCTGATCTGCCTGAGACTCCTAGTCATCAGCAATGTTTAACTTGCTGTGATTAAAATAGCATTACCTTAGTTTAAGGTTTTATACACCTGTTCTATTTGGAATACACATACACCTGTGGGATATGTTACCAGTCTGTCAACACTTGAATAACTCTTCAAAGTAAGTCAACTTTTTTCTCTCTAAAGAGCTATTTGTTGCTTCACTGAATGTTTTTGGATAATGCATTTAATGAGTATGCATTCTTATCAGAGACTGTGCTAAGAGTTGGAAATGAATAAGATAAGACAGGTCAGCTATCTTCCCAGATTTCACTGTGTATATCAGGTGAGAGAAGGATTTAATAGGATGTGATGTGTTATAGCAGTCTTGTAAAGACATGGTCTTTTTCACTGCAGAAGACTAAAAACTAATGTTATTTAATGGCAATAGTGTAGGAAAGCTTCAGGAAGGGTCCTTGGAGTGATGCTGCTGGAAAGGCACTCATGGGAGAATCTTGGAAAAATTATGAGTGCATAATATGCCTAAGGGGGGGTGGGGAGAAGGGGGTGTGAAGAGGAAAACAAAAAATCTGATGCTTGGGTTGCTCAGTGGTTGACTTTGTCTTACTGCCATTTAACCTAGTCCAGCTACACCTACCACACTTGAGAGATAAGCTGAAAATACATACAGGTGTTTTACCAGATCATATTCCAGAATGAATACAAAACTAACATAAGCCATCAATTACACAGGGTTGGAAAACAGAAACGACTCGTGAGACCCAACAAGATACACCCATGATAAAGGCATAAGATGAATTATAGCAGGAAAATAAAAAAGAAATCGCAAACATCAGAAAGCCCCCAGACTTCCAACCCAGCTTCCAGGTTGCTTTCTCAATAGATTTGGATGCACTTTGTATCTGAATCATGAACTACCAACATACACACAAGGTTACTTGGGCCTGGAGAGCCATAGTTTTGTCCAAAGAGTGGCCATCTGGTCACATAGCCAAAATTAGGCTGCATGACCAAACTCAATACCTATTCTTCCTCCTGTAAACAGACTTGGTCATGACAATCACTGCAACACCTAACTCATGGTTGACCACGCTCCTCACTGTTGCTGGAGCCAGAGGTTTCTGTGTTCAGATTCAATAACTAATCTCAGGCACAAGAAGGATAATCACTGCCTCACTCCCTGCCACAGGTGAAACCTTTTGATCTGTGATGGTTAAGGCTGGACACTCTGGGCTTTGGCCACTACAGTACAATTGTGTTTATACTAAGCTTTGGAGCCACTGGTGTAAATTGCTTTCTACGCAGATTGAAGGTATTTACATGGTAAATGTTCAGTGGGAAATCGAAAGGACTTGGAGTCATGGTCACAGCAAAGAGCAGTCATCACAAAGATGCGGAGGTCCAGAGATGCCTCTGATATGTTTGTGATAGTTTGTAAGGAACTCTTCTTTTTTTTTTTTTTTTTTTTTTTTTTGCAGTTTTTGGCTGGGACTGGGTTTGATCCCGCCACCCCCAGTATATGGGGCTAGTGCCCTACTCCTTGCTACTCCTGCAAGGAACTCTTCTAAGAGCTCTTAATGGACTTGAATTCATTAAAACTGAATTGCTTCTTTGAAAGACTGACTCACTGTCATAGAAATAACATGTATCCGGGTGGACTGCAACTGGGATTTGGATGACAAGTTAGCAGTTCAGGTCCTGACTTGAAAAACCACTATAGTATGACATTCTCCAACCACAAAAACAATAATGCTTAGAAGCTCACAAGGAAGTGAACTGAGGTTTTTTTTTTTTTTTTTTCTTTTTTAAAGCTATATACACTCATGACTCACTAAATAATATTTGGAATTATCCCTTTGCCAAGGAACCAACTGTTACATGCATGTAAGCATGACTTGGGAACACAGGGAGCAAATCTCATGCACAATAGGGGGCAGACCTGAGGAATGAAGCTCAAGGAGGACCTGCAAGTGGAGATGGGTAAATGTCATCCCCACTCCACAGACAGCATGTGTGCGTCTTAGAGACTGCACACCCCGTTCTCTCCCACACAACACAGGCGGCCATAAGGGGAATGGCCAGAGTCACGTAGTGATTTACACTCACCTCTGACTCATTGGGAAGCCCAGAGGCCATGGACTAAATCCCAACATTCAGAAGTTGGAGATGGACAGCTAGTGGCTACTTTTCTCTCTGTTCTCTTTCCTACTCATAGACAAGAGTCTGATCATGGGCAGGGACACTAATTCTTCCTAATGAATTGACTTCTAAACAAAACCATTTCCTAACTCAAGGTTTTTTTCAGAGATTGTGAACATTCAACTGGACTGGGCCCAGCAGCAATTCCAAAATCATCAGGGATGAAATCCCACTTCCGTAAGCAGCTACAGAAGTAAACTAGGTATGGATATTACGCTACAGAAATGCACAAAGGTTGATCCTGGTAAGAGTTTGACAGACAAAAGTTATCAGTTGTATCTAGATTTACAATGTCATCTCTCTTCTGTTTCCTAGCCCAGGCAAAGCTAGTTAGTGCAGTGGCCCTGTTTTACACTCCAAAGAGAGAGACCAGAGTAATGTGAACCGACCCTTTCAAGAAAAGCAATCAGTGTTGAAAATGAACTACCCTCTGCAGGGAGCTTAAACCAAAAAATATGTATGTCATCTGAGCAGCTCATCACGAGGAGGGGAGAAGGACAGAAGGAGACCAAGTGTACCCCACAAATGCATTAATGTACATAACTATGATTTAATTTAAAAAAGTGAAGAAAATTTTTTCTCAAGTGGAAAACTGTGTGGTTCACAACTGAGTTAAGTTGTGAGTGCTGGAAAATAGCAGAGAACAAGCAGGAAATATGCACTTTGAATTTGAATTTGAAAGGCTGTTGATAAATATAAAAAACATGGTTCCTTCCTTTGAAGAGCTGAAAAATTTCAAAAGGAAACAAAAAAATAAAAAAGCAAGACATTCATAATGCCTATTAACAAGTTAAAAATGTGTTAAAACAAAATAAAGATAAAAAGGCATCTTGTTTGACCTATAAACATGGCAAGTGGCACCAGGGAATCCACAGAAGAGCAGTTGTCCATGGGATTTGCACTCTCCGTTCTAAGAGGTTCATTTTTCTAACTAAAGTTCTGTGCTGTGTGACTACATGGTTAATTTGCAGGCTGTATCCTTCCAGCTAAAATGTCTAGACACAGAGGCTCCTGGCACAAGTATAGACCCAGAATGATTAACACTAACTTCACCTTTACATCAGTGGGGGGATAATGGAAATTTATAGGAATAAACGACCCACTGGCAGTTTGTGAGGATGGGCACATGATACCTCCCTTTGAACACATACTCCCCAAGAACACTGTGTCCTCAGACAATTTTTCCAGATTTATTCTCTGCCACCATCTTCAATTTTCTTATATTAAGAATATTTATCTCTCTTTACATATAAGGAGGATGACTTAACAAGTGATTATTAAGGCTCGTTGTTTTATCTTCATTGTGAAAATTGTAAACTCGTATAAAAGGATGAATCTCTTTTTCAGGGGGAGGAGGGTGTTTTAATTTTTAATAACTTCCCTATGAAGAAAGCCAACTTCTAGCACTGGAGATGGAAGTGAAAAGTAAGAAAGACTGAGAAAGTAATGGTTCTCATATTAAAGATGAAAGATCTGCTGGAATGTAAAAGTGGAAAATGAAAGTTAGTAATTGCTTACAGCTCTAAAGGGAATGAGCCCAAATACTCTCTCTACACAGAAATAGGAGAAGAATTTAACAGAACTATTCCAGTAGTGTTCTTTCCAGTGAAAAAAGGACTTGTGAGGTGAGAGGTGAAGAGTAGTAAAGTCTGAAAAGGTGGTTCGCCTTTCATGTCAGGATACGCACAGGAAAACAAACACCTCTCAGTGGAATATTCTGCAGGGCAAAATAAGTATCTTGCAAATACACCTTCTGAAATTATAAAGGTAAAGACTGCCCAACCAAAGTTGACCATTGATTTTTGTTGTTCTTCTGGATAGATACCTAGTAAAGGGAATGCAGGATCAAATGGAAGATAAAAAAAAAAATCATTTTACCACAAAGACATTTGCTCTAGAATATTTATCACAGCTCAATTCATAATTGCCAAGTTGTGGAATCAACCTTGGTGCTCATCAACCCATGAATGGATCAACAAACTGTAGTATATGTATACCATGGAATACTTTCAGCCACTAAAAAAAGATGGAGACTTTTCATCTTTTGAATTTACCTAGATGGGGTTGAAATACATTCTTCTTAGTAAAATATCACAAGAATGGAAAAACAAATACACAGTGTACTCCATACTAATATGAAACCAACATATAAACACTTATATGCTCATATAAACAATAAAACACAAATATAGTCTGGTATGGGGGTGAGGGGAGGGAGGAGGACCATTAGCAGAGGGAAGACCTGAGGCGGGATCTCACCTAATGTGCACATTGTGAGGGTGTATAACACACCCCCTGGGTGAAGGGCTCTTTTACAAATGGAACTTTACCCTGGAAATGAGAACAATGTCACCTAAAATTTTGTACCCTCATATTAATTTGAAATAAAAAACAAATTTTAAAAAAGTAAAAAAAAACAAAAATTATCTATGAGTGGAAACTCCCCACTGAGTTGGTAGGAGAATTTTAAAAACAGTTTTTTCTTGTTTAACATAAACTTAATAGAAGGAAAAATAACAGCTGACTTCCTTGACTTATCAGCTATTATTTGGCAGATTTGTTTTTGTGCTTTCCTTTAACTGAAACACTGAAGAGGCTCATTGCAGAGAAGGTTATAGATGATGATAAAAAGTCAGACAACATCCATCAATATTAAGTGAAAATGCTTTGGCACACAAAGACATCCAGGAAAAATGAGCTTCTGAGTTTAAAGACGTCTGTACTGTCTTATCTTTTTTAGAGCAATGCTACAGGCTTCATTATTAAACTGGACTTGTTTCACCATCAAGAAAAAAATGGGCACACTTACAACCCAGACTGGAGCATTATAAAAGTATACAGACAGAACATATGACAAAAGACTGTGCACACAAACATATCTAAACACATACACACATATGCATTCATACATCTAATAGTTTTAACCTCTGAATTCCAGCTGCATGATAACAACCTAAACACACCAGTTTGCAAGAGATACTTGGGTCCAACTATGTCTGACCAATTGAGACTTGTTCACATGACAAAACTTTATTTACTCCAATGACCAAAACCTAGGGTAAATTTATGACAGTATGAGTTTACAAAAATCTTCTCTTACCTTTTTTTTTTCTTTAGTTTTAAATGAGTTTTTCATGTTTCTGTATTAACTAGAGCTGGCTGTTCTAAGTGGCCTTAAACTAATAATGCCATAGAAAGTGTTTTATCAATGCAAGTAACTTAGCAACTGCAGATTCTAAGTAGGCAGAAAAGAAAACAGAGTTTAATAGACTCCACATTTTAATTCCATAGTGGCAGATTGACCAATTGAGCTCTGAATTTTCCATAATGTAGTAAATTCGAGAGGTGTTAAACAAAAGTCAGTCAGGTAAAGTGAGTCTCACTAGGGAAGCCCAGGGCAAATTTGAGGGTCTCTTATACTAAAATCAAAAGCAAACTGGAGAGAAGTTGCAAAGAAGGTAGACGGTATTAAATAGGTTGTCCCTGACAGTGATGAGTCAGGAGAATAGAAAAAGAAAATGTGGCTCACTGATTATATAGAATTTCTCTGCCAGAGGCTAGGGGAGAAGGAAAACTTCCCCTAACCAGTTAGGATGATCAGTTTTAGGTACTCAATGTGCTTGAACATCTATAAGGCAAAGCAGAAAGAAAGAGCGAAAGGGCCAGTGACTGTCAGACTTCCAGTCACTACACAGTCTGAGGTTTACACCCCCACCAGGCCCATGAGTCCCCTATCAGGGACAGCCTGTTTGACCATGATCTGCATGTGCAGGGCAAGCTTCTCCCGTCTCTACTGATCACCTCTCAATACGAGCTATGGCCAGCCAGAGGGAACATGTTCTCACAGGTAGAGAAGAGTTAAGCTCTCTGCAACTGTCTTGTAGACACTTTTCACCTTTTAGTCTAGTTCCCACAAAGTGAGCTGGAGTGTAGAAGAGAGATAGAAGAGAGAGATTAGATAGTGGGAAGGCAGAGTGATGGCAGTGGAACCCCCATACTCTGCAGAGAGACTCACCAAGCATGGCAACATTGTGGCAATGGTTCAGGAGGACAGGTATCAGCAATGATGGGGTCATGTTCAGCAGTCTCAGTGGATCCCAGACCTTCTCCTGAAAGTGCAAAAGGTCTGTAGGAGTCCCATCTGGGTTGCCAGGAAAATATGTTAGCAGCATGGGACCTTGGTCTCTCTGTCCAAGAGAAATTGACCAGAGGTCCAATGAGAGTCACAGGCAAGGTTTTATTAGGGCTTATGCTTCAGCACAAGGCCAGCAGCACAAAGTCTTCAGGCTGGCTCCACAAGGGGGATTGGAGGAGAGTTTTAAAAAGGATTTGGTGGGTGAAAGGGTGATGTGTAAGCATGCAGAAATGGAGATTTTCTCAAGTTTGTGCTGTTTCAGTACATGCTTCTTCATGGGTCTCAGACCTCAGTTGCATGTTAATTTCCACCCTTGGGAATGATTCTTGGTAATGAGGGACTAGGACAGTAAAAGATGAGTGCCAGGTCCATCTTAGTGCAGACTAGTCTTATCTGGTTCCAGCAGTGGGAATTTCTCCCAGTCTTTGGGTAAACTGTCATCTGGTCTCTGCATTCGTGTAAGAATCCGTTTGAGAGATATATGACATTGGACTTTCCTTAAATGGGCATGCGTTGGATTCTGTGGTGGGAAAACTGGGTCTCAGCCCTCTGTAAACAGCTGATAAGGCTGAAAGGCCCAAGTCTAGTATATCTTTCTCAAAAGGAGCCAATTGAAAAATGGAAGACAGAAACTTATCACAAAAAGAAATATAACTACAACCATGAGCATGGGCAAATATCCTCTTCCCACTCATAAAATTAAGGCTATACAAACACAGCATTATTCATCTGTTTGGTGAAAATTCAAAAATTTATCAGCACATTAGCTGCCAGGGGAGCTGTATAGAAACAGGCGCTCTTTTACATTACTGGTGAGTTGCAAGCATAATGTTTCAGCCCATATGGAGTGCAATTGTGTAATATCTATCAAAACTATAATCAGAAAATGACCATTGATAGATAAATAGATAAAGAAATGTGATATATGCATAGAACAAAATGTTACTCAGCATTAAAAAAGAAAGAGATCCTACCTTCTGCAACAACATGGAAAGACCTGAAGGTTATATACTAAGTGAAATAAACCAGATGTAAAAGGACAAATGTTGTCTTATCTTGCTTATAAGTGAAATCTAAACAGTCAAACTCATGAAAGAAGGGAATAGAATGGTTCTCAGAATGTTCTGTGTTCAGGAAAATGTAAAAAAATAAAAATAGTAATAGGATGGTAGATGCCAAAGACTGCGGGGAAGGGAGGATGGGAAGGCGAAGGTTAATCAATAAAGATATCACTGCTTCAGAAATAATTCCACAATATCAAGAAGGAGGGAGTCTTCCCCAACAATTCTACAAGACCAGTATCATCTTGATACCAGAGCTAGGAAAGGACATGACAAATAAAAGAAAACTACAGACAAATCAATTCCCCTGATGAATATAGATGCAAAAAAATACTCAGTAAAATATTAAGCAATGAAACTCAGCAGAACATCAAAATGAATTCACCATTACCAAGGAGAAATGCAAGGATGACTCAGCATATGTAAATCAATAAACCTAATCACCTCACCACAGATATAGAAACAAAACCAAAGATCATGATCATCCCAATTAATGCGGAAAAATTATTCAATAAAATCCAGCTTTCTTTCATGATAAAAATCCTCAACAAACTAGGCATAGGACGAACATATCTCAAAATTATAAAAGCCATATATGATAAACCCATAGCCAACATCATATGGAATTAGGAAAAGTTGAAAGCGTTCCCACAAAGAACTAGAAAAAATCAAGAGCGTCCACTGTCACCACTTCTATTCAACATAGTGCCAGAAGCCCCCGAGCAAGAGCAATCAGGCAAAATTAATAAATAAATAGTATCCAAATTAAGGAAGAGATCAAATTATCACTTTTCTTTGATGTTATGATCTTATATCTGGAAAACACTAGATAAGAGGAGATCAAATTATCACTTTTCTTTGATGATATGACCTTATATCTGGAAAACACCACTTACTCAATAAGTAAATTCAGCAGTCTCAGACATACTACATAAATCAGTAGCATTTCTATATACCAATTACAGATACACCAAGAATCAAATCAAAGACTTTATAACTATTCACAGTAACTACAAAGAAAATAAAATACCCAGGAATATATTTAAACAAGGAGGCGAAAGCTCCTATAAAAAGAACTATGGAACACTAAGGAAGGAAATAGCAGATGACATAAACAAATGGAAAAGCATATCTTGCTCATGTATCAGTAGAATAGACATTGTTAAAGTGTCCACACTACCCAAAATGACTTACAGATTCAATGCAATCCTCATCAAAATACTAATGTCATGTTTCACAGATCTTGATAAAATAATCCCATGCTTCTTTTAGAATCAAAAATAAAGCCAAAATAAAGTCAAAACAATCTTAAGCAGAAAGAATAAATCTAGAGACATAACATCACCAGACTTCTAAATATACTACAAGGTTTTAGTTACTGCAACAGCATGGTATTGGCACAAAAATAGAGACATAGACCAATGGCACAGAACCAAGAACCCAGTTATAAAATCATGTACATACACCCAGTTGACCTTTGTTTTTTCTTACTAAATCAAAAAGAGGTAGATCATATATACATTAATGCATTTAGGGGGTACAATTTGCTGATTTCATATACAATTTGGAATGCTTACATCATACTGGTTAATATATCCCTCACCTCATTTACTTAATTATTTTATTAAGACATTTATACTCTATGTTGACCTTTGATGAAGCAGGCACTGATACATACTGGAAGGAAAAAAGAAAAAAACCCTGTTCAGTGAATGCTGCTGGGAAAATTAAATAGCCACATGCCAAAGAATGAAGCAGAATTTACATCTCTCAACACTCACAAAAATTAATTCAAGATGGATAAAAGACTTAAATGTAAGGCATGAAACTATAATAATTCTATAAGAAAACATTGTAAAAACTTTTCTAGATATTGTCCTATGAAATCAATGAATACCCAAAAGGCAATTACAGCAAAAGCAAAACTAAATAAATAGGACTTTATTAAATCAAAAATCCTCTGCACAGCTGAGGAAGTAAGCAACAGAACAAAGAGGCAACTTAACTTGCAGAATGGGAGAAAATAATCGCAAAGAATTCATTCAATATCAAGAATCTATAAAAAAAACTCAAATCAGCAAAGACAAAATCAACCCCATAAAAAACTGAACAAAAGATATGAACAGAAGTTATTCAAAAGAACATAGACAAATGGCCAATAAACATATGAAAAAATGTTCAACATCACTAAACCTTCAGGGAAATGCAAATTAAAACTACAATGAGGTAGCACCTTACCCCTGTTATAATGGGTTTTATAAAATCGTCCAAAACCAATTCAGTAGATTCTTGCATGGATACAGAGAGAAAAGAATGCTTATACATTGATAATGGGACTGCAAATTAGTATAACCTCTATGGAAAACAGTATGGAGATTCCTCAAAGAATTGAAAGTAGACCTACCATTCAATCCAGCAATCCTACTATTGGGTATTTACCCAGAGGAAAGAAGGACTTTTCATCAAAAAGACACCTGAACTCAAATGTTTGTTGCAGCACAATTCGCAATGCAAAGATGTGGAATCAACCCAGAGCCCGTCAATTCATCGGTGGTTTAACAACACATCTTATATGGATAGCACGGGGTCCTCCTCAACCATAAAAAAAAGATGAATTAATGTTTTTGCAAAAATTTGGATGGAACTAGAATTCATTATCTTAAGTATCTAAAGATGGAACAACAAACACCACATGTACTCAGTTCTAAATCAGAACTAACCGTGAACATGCATGTGCACAGAAGAATGTAAAACACAGTGGAAATTAAGAAAAGGAAAAGAAGAAAGAAGAAGGGGCTAAAACCTGCCTCAAGGGTACAATGAACTCTATTGGGATGAAAGGCACACTGAGTGACTCCAGCATTACTCCCAGTGATCCATGTAATCAAAAACATTTGTGCCTCCTTAATATTTTGAAATAAAAAAAGAAAGAAATATATTCTTATAAACTAGTAACTTGGATAACTGAAGTGGGGAAATAATGCCCACTGCATCCTGACCTTTAATAGATAGCCAGTTATAGAAATAGCCAAAATTGACTAAGCCTCTTCCCTGCAGCTTGCGTTGAGCACAACAGCATTCATTAACTTTGAAAATACGTCTGTAACATGAGGCATGGTTCTAGGTACTTGAGATGCAACTGTGATCAAAGTAAACAACGCCCTCTTCTCATGGAGTTTATAATGAAGAAGATACATAATGTCAAGGTAAATTTTTTTTTAAATAGGAAAAGAGAAAAGTTCAGCTAATGACAAGAAGTTATGAAGAAAACAAATAGAGAAATTGGTCCGAGTAGAGCAGGGACTGTATTACGTATGACAGCTGAGTGTCGAATAATTACATGCAGGAGTTCTCCAACATCCCAGGTATAGCACGTTCTACCGAGAACCACAGATGTATAAATGACCAGAGTCAGGAATGAACATGATTTGCGTGAACAACTAAAATAAAGCTCTAAGTCAATGCTGTTTCCCACATTTTATAGATGGGGAAATTGAGGCTCATGAAGTTTAAACAATTTGCTTAAAGTTACTTTTATAAATGTGTGCTACAATTGCGAATTCTTTTAACTTTATTTTTACTCTTCGGATAGGCAAATTATTTACACAAGCATCAAAGCACCATGAACAGCCATCCACTGGGAAGTCATTTCACTTCTCCCTTTTCCCTGTTCACATCATTTCATCTCTTATCCCCTCTCCCTAGAACTAACTAAAAATGGTTTAGTTTTGCTTTCTTAGATATCAGTTAAAACATATGCAAACGTATGAAAATTCTGGCAAATACAATTTTATATTATTGCCCCCCATTCCTTATCAAAATATAACACACAGGTAGTCCTGAGTTACAAACATCCAATTTACATACAACAGGCACTGTTTCATGAGTGGAGGCTATTACCATAAGTCTTTGAATTACAAACATCCCACTAACATTCAACTTCCAATTACAAACAGAAACTATACAGGTGACAGGTAAAAGTACCTGCTCCAACTTACATACAAATTCAGCTTAAGAACAAACCTACAGAATCTACCTCATTTGTAACCTAGGGACTGCCAATACTGCATTTTCCTTGTTTTATTTAAAAATTATATCCCAGGCTCAGCACCTGTAGCTCAGTAAGTAGAGTGCCAGCCACAAACACCACGGCTGGAGGGTTCAAGCTGAGTGCCTGCTAAGCAACAATGACAACTCCAACCAAAAAATAGCTAGGCATTGTGGTGAGTGCCTATAGTCCCAGCTACTTGGGAGGCTGAGGCAAGAGAATCACTTAAGTCCAAGAGTTTGAGGTTGCCACGAGCTGTGATGTACGGCATAGTGAAACGATACTATGAGGGCAATATAGTGAGACTCTGTCTCAAAAAGTAATAATAAATAAATAAATAAAAATTATGTCCCAGAAACATTTCCATGATAATGCCTAGAGTTTCTCACATTGCCACATACTAACTGCTTCCCTGTAGAGGTGAACAGCAGTTTATGTAGTCAACTCTCTAGTGATCTAGGTCCAGGTTACTACTAGGTCTTTGGAAGTATAAACAATGGATAACCTTTTGCATGTTCTGTTTTGCATAAGTGAGGTCACTGAATCAAAATACAGTAGAACCTCTGTAAGTTGATCAACCCAGGGACCATAGCAAAGTAATAAACCCAGGGTGGACACAAAGTTCGTGTGCAATTTAAAATAGTTTAACATAGTGAATTGCACATGAACTTTATGAACAGTCTGTATGTGGAGGTGGTCAACGTAAGGAAATTTCATTGAGTATATGTGGTACATGTCTGGTCTATGAAAACTGGGTCATAAGGAGGTGGTCCACTGGGGAGGTTCTACTGTAATTGGTAAAGATTTCCTTAATGCCTTCCACTGGCATAGTAAAGTTACTCCTACTAGTACTTACTGGAGTATTTTCTCAGAAGACCATCAGAGAAATGCTTTGTACACTTTTGTATGTTTGCCCACCTGACAGGTGAGTATCTCTGTGTTGATCTTAATCTGTGGAAGGTTGCTTTATGTTAAGAAACATAACCTTCGCTCTGAAATGTTTTTCTCAATTTGATATTATTTACAGTGTTTGTAGGGTTTCATTATTTTGTTTTTTTGTTGTTGAGTGTAAAACTTGTTTTCTTTTTATGATTTGGTTCTTTAAGGTGATTACATTTACCAATCCTTCTTTTATGGCATATGGATGTTTATGTTATAGTTACAAAGGCTCTCTTCAGTTCAAGATTATCTATAAATTCACCTATGCATTTTCCAAGGAATATTATGACTTTATTTTTATATAAGTATCAGTCTATCTTCTGGAGTTCATTCTTGTGAATGGTAATGAGATATGACTATAACTTCCAGGAACTGAGATAAGAATTCAGTCTCCCCATGCTCTCCAGCTGTACACCAAAGTCGAGCAGTAACTTTAAAAGGAAATCTCCCCAAACTCTAAAACCTAACCTATGCAAAGTTAGTTTGTTGACATAAGTGTCCCAGGTTTCTGTAGGGCCCCTGAAATATTATTTCAGGCACCTCCACTCTTCTCTAGCCTTTCCTGAGAGGTAGAAGCCCAAATGCCTGGGGTGTGTAGATGAGGTCGAGGCAGAAGGTCCAAGCAGCCTTCCCTCTTATAAAGCGTGGGCATGAGATGGTGGACTTGAGAGGCCCTTCACTTTCCATCAGAAGTCCTGGATGGGCTTTAGAGCCTTGGTTCCTTCCTAGATATGAGATTTGGACAAGCCACATCATTTCCCTGGCCCTTTGCCACATCATTTCCAGGGGGTGGAGGGTAGACCCTTCCAGCTTTGACGGTCTCAGTATTAGTAGTTACTTATGGTCCACAATGGTCCAGCCAGAACTTGAATCCAGGAATATATCTACTACTTTGCCCATTTGTAGATATAGAAATAACAATAAAATAATAAATATTTACTGAATACCAGGCACAGTTCTAAGAATGTTTCATGTATGGACATATGTAACACTCACGACATTATGGGAGTTAGATACTCCTCTCAGTCTCATTTTTTGGAGAAGATAAATGAGGCACAAAACTTTCAAAAGTCACTCAACATGAGGAAAAGTGTGATGGAGTGAAGTCAGAGAAGAAAGACATGGCAGTTATAATTGATTGTAGTTAAATGTCTTGCTTTTGCAAATCTTCCAAAAACACATGATCACATGAGCACATGCCTCGGTTTCTCCCTTGGACTTAGAAGAAACAAATCTAACTGAGGTTCTTCCCAGCAAGTCTGCTTCTAATGGAAGGACTCTTCAGAAAGGTATTTATTTAGTGATTTAAATAATAATTGGTAATAATTGAACCATTTGAGATCCTCCATTTTTGCCTTTTTAAAGATTGTTTTGGCTATTTCAGACCCATAGAAATTAGATGTTACTGGAGATTTGTTATTATTAAATTGAATCTGCACCTCATTTGGTACTGTTAACATTATGTCAAGTTTAAGTCTTTCAATCTATGAACATATCATGACTTTCCTGTTTTTGTATCATTAAAGCCTTTAACTAGTATCTTCCATTTTATTTTCAAGAGATTGTGTTCTATGCTTGTTTAAATGAATCTCCATTGCTATGTTTTGCTCTAATTGAATTAAATCAGTATAATCCAAAACCAGCAATTATTACAGTATTTAGGTATCTGATTTTACTGACTATTGCAAGGAGTTTTCATTGTGGATGAACCTTAAAGACATTATGCAAAATAAAGTAGACTATTCTATAAAAACAAAAAAACAGGAATAAATTGTGTAAAAATATGTAAAAAGGGGTTCTTCTAAGTGAAACATCAGCAGGAATGGAAAAAAAAACACATGTACTCAATACCAGGTTGGAATTAATCGGTCAACACTTAAGTGCACATCTGGGAGTAAATCTTAATGAAAATCAAGCTTGGGGTGGAAGGGATGGGTAATTTAACACCTATTGGGTATAGTGCACACTGGGTGGGGAGCAGGCTTATAACCTTAACTTAATTTGTGCAAAACACAAAGTATATAAGCAAAACACGTGTACTTCCTAATATCCTAAAGTTTTAAAAAGAAACAAAAACAAAAAGCAAGATGGTTTGTTTAGCCTAATCATAACAACACTAAAATCAAATGTAAAAGAACTAAACATTCCATGTAAAAGCCACAAGTTATCAATATGTATTAATTTTTTAAATGGGTTGACTCAAATATTATTTGTTCAAAAGAATCATGCTTTAACAGAGCACCAAAATCCTGGGGGGAAAATTAATGGATGCAATGGATTGAAACAAATCAAAAATGTAAAACCTCATAAATTGACAGTTTAACAAATGAGCAAATAAATGGTACATTTTTAAAAAAATGCATAACATAAAACCTAAATGGGCATCCTTGCATATTATGTACCATCTCATTATTTTTAAAATTAAGATATAAATAAGAGGATTTCAACATCAAAAACAAGGTATGTTTGGAAGAATAGCCTACTACAGGAAACACTCAAAGCAGGAACAAATTTGAGGTGTTTGGGTGTTGAAAGAAAGTGACAGTGAAACTGTGGTGTATGTATACCACGGAATACTATTCAGCTATAAAAAAGATGATGGTTTTACATCTTTTGTATTAACCTGGATAGAGTTTAACCACATTCTTCTTAGTAAGGTATCACAAGAACAGAAAACTAAATATCCAGTGTACTCAATACTAATGTGAAGCCAGTAGACAATTTAATACATACCCATGTAAGAGAAAAACTCAATTCAATTTGAGGGAAGGGGAAATGAGGGAGGGAGAAAGGATTGGTGTGCTCCCAGTTAATGGTCACAATGTAAGAGTACATGGCACACCTCTTGAGTGCATGACACAACTCCAAGAGGGACTTTACCTAACAAATGCAAACATTGTAACCTAGTTTTTTGTGCCCTCACATTAATCTGTAATTAACAAAAAGAAAGTGACCATGTAAGGACTATAGCTTCACTAGCAGTTCTACTCTCCTGACAAACTCAGGAGCACAAAGTTACTAGGGAACACAATGTGTAACATCTCCATGGAAACTCATGTGTAACCATGATTACCTTAAGGAACTTCTGAGATCATCTAATAAACCACAATGCTCATTGGATTTCTGTCCCACACAGTCCCAGAGATTGGGGGCAGGGAGCTTATTCAGAGTCTGAGGGAGCAAAATTCAACCTTTCACTCCAGCCTGATCACCCCATGTTCCATTTATGTTTCATATGTTGAGCTCCCATAAAAATGGATGTAAATCAAAGGTTCCATCACTGAAAAAATTGGAAAACCCCTGAGCCACAACTTCTCCCAAGATAGAAGGACACTAAAGCTTAGACAGGGTAAATCAATTTCCCAAAGCCACAGTGAAAAAGAGACAGAGCTATTACAAGACCCCAAACTCTGACTTGCCCTCCCGAGGCTCTTTCCAATATTCTTTATCTTGCCCAACCCTAACTTCCAAAAAGTTTTCTCTCATGTATTTGATATTCTTTTAAAAGTCAAAGTGGTTGGAATATGATTTTCATCCATTTATAATCTATGCTCCTCTTGAAAGATAAAAAGAGATCTGTGAAAATTTCTCAGGGTATTAAATTCTTCATTTATTTCAGTGGAAGCTGGAAAAAGAAAAAGTAAATCTTTCATAGCTACAATTCTACCAACTGGAGCTTCCACTAGATATGAGACTTTTGGAATTTCAAAAAGAGTCAAGGAAGGATGCCTGTGGTTAGATGAAGAGGTGAGGCTGTGTCAACACCTGTCCTCTCCATCCTCGCCTCCCCACCACCTTCAGGTCCTCCTTACTTTTCACCCTAAACTACTGCACAGACCTGTTTGTTCTCTCCACCCCCAGACTTCCCCCCCTCCGGTCTTCCTGTTACAAGTCTTGCCCAATTCACCACCTTTCAAGTGAAATTTTTACTAAAACCATGCTCCTCCACATGGTCTGAGGCTCTCCTACCAAATAAAATTATAGAAATCACAAAATCCCTAAGAATATTGAGATCCAATCACCTAAATGTGGTATGCAAAGTTTTTCAACACCAAATGCTGACATTGTAATTCTTATTGTATTTCCAATTCCTGGTTTAAGTTATGCTCTGATTCAGAAATTATGAGCATTCCTCAATCTGCTCTGTGCTAACGTAGGTCTTTGTTCATCTCATTACCTCTGCCCACGTGTTCTGCCCTGATATTGGAAACCTTCTCTGTCTTTCATCACCTCATTCGCTGTCATCTCCTTTGTGAAGCCTTCTCATATCAAGTTAAATAAATGAGAATTCTTCCAACTTTGTCCGTCTCTCCATTGTTGAGGGTTTATATATGTTCATGGTAGTTTTAAGATACTTCCTTGGGTCATCGTGAATTGTGACATGATTTTTTTCCCATTATTTGTTGTGAGCCCTCTGAGGGCAGAACTAAAATATTGATCGGTTTACTTCTTAAAGGGGCTAATATAACTTCTGGGGCACCGAGGGTGTTCATTACCATATTTGATGAAAAGACAGGGCTGACAGACCCTTAGCATTCAACTCCTGCAGTTCAGAACCATCCCTTAGAGAATATGTCAAGAATGGGAAAGGAGTTCCTTTATGTAAAGCCCAAACAGAGGGGGGAAAGATGAAGGCTTATTAGGGTGCAGCCTGGCAGTAAATAGGCATGCAGTAAAACTAGTCATAGCCGAATGACACTGTTCCAAAGCTTTAGCTAAGAAGCCAGCTACAAATATGCTAGAATTCCAGTCACTTTCCAGCTGTGCAACTTTGAATGGGTTCTTGTCTATTTTAAGTTTCACCTACAAAATGAGGTTACAAGTCAGCTGAAAACTGCTTTAAAAACTACAGTTAACATTTCTGAACATTATAGTTATGCAGTAATAGGCAATCAATGACACGAACTAGAAAATCCACAAAAAGCTGAAATTATTACTGAGTGTGAAATTATTACTCAGCCTACAGCAGCATGAAACTGCAACTTGAAGTAAATACCTCTTTAAAAAATGGAGCTTTGATCTTATAATTCCTTTACTTGGTATATGCCCAGCCAGGTTTTAGTTCAGATGGGGTCACGCTAATTGCTCAGGCTGATTGATTTTAGTAGAGATGGGATCTGCAGAAGGGGTCTTTGCTGAGGTCTGGTGAAGGTCTGCTAATTG
>CAUYRH010002990.1:0-10293 GCA_963574655.1 Perodicticus potto
AAAAAAAAAAAAAGAATTCCGACTTTGGGGCAGCGCCTGTGGCTCAGTGAGTGGGGCACCAGCCCCATATGCCAAGGGTGGTGGGTTCAAACCCGGCCCCGGCCAAACTGCAACAAAAAAATAGCCAGGCATTGTGGTGGGAGCCTGTAGTCCCAGCTACTTGGGAGGCTGAGGCACCTAAGCCCAAGAGCTGGAGGTTGCTGTGAGCTGAGACGCCACAGCACTCTACCGAGGGTGACAAAGTAAAACTGTCTCTAAAAAAAAAAGAATCCCAACTTTGGGTAGGCTTAAGCTAAGTTGTGTATCTGTATCCCAGCTTTTAACAAAAAACTTTTAAAAATAAAAAATAATTAATTTTATAAAATAGAGAAAAGTTTATAGAAAAAGGATATAAAGAAAACAATTTTGTATAGCTGTACAATGTATTTGTGTTTTAAGCTAAATGTTATTACCAAAGAGTCAAAAATTTTAAAAAACTAAGAAGTATGGAGAATCCTCAAAGAACTCAGAGTAGACCTTCCATTTCATCCTGCAATCCCATTACTAGGTATCTACCCAGAAGGAAAAAACTCATTTGGCCGTAAGGACACATGTACTAGAATGTTTATCACAGTTCAATTCATAATCACCAAGATGTGGAATCCAACCCAAGTGCCCATCAAGTCATGAGTGGATTAATAAGTTGCAGTATATGTATACCATGGAGTAGTATTTAGCCATGAAAAAAGATGGAGACTTTGCATTTTTGCATTAACCTGGATGGAGGTGGAGAACGCCGTACTTAGTAAAGTATCAAAGGAATGGGAAAGCAAGAATCCGGTGTACTCAATACTAATAGGAAACCAGTAATGAACAAATACACACCCACAAAAGGGAAAAACTTAATTAAACTCAAGTGGGGGTGGGAGGAGGAAGAAAGGGAGAAAAGCGAGGAGAGAGGGGTATTGGCGAGCTGTCACCCACAGGCACAATGTAAGGGCATACAGCACACCTGGGTGAGGGGCACAACCACAACTTGGACTTAAACTGTAACCTAATCATCTGTACCCTCATACTAAATTGAAATGTAAATAAAGTTAAAAAAACTAAAATGTGTATAAAGTAAAAAAGTTACAGCAAGCTAGGGTTACTTTATTATTAAAAAAAGAACAATTTCTTCCAAATTTATTGTAGCCTAAATGCTCAGTGTTCAAGTCTGTGGTAGTAAACAGTGATGTCCTCAGCCTTCACCTTCACTCTCCACTCACTCGCTGACTAACCCAGAGTAACTTCCAGTCCTGGAAGCTTCATACATGAGGAGTGCCCTTTACCGTTTTTTATCTTTTATGCCATATTTTTACCGTATCTTTCCTATATTTGTTTTTTGTTTGTTTGTTTGTTTTTGAGACAGAGTCTCGCTTTGTAGCCTTCAGTAGAGTGTTGTGATGCCACAGCTCAAACTCTTGGGCTTAAGCGATTCTCTTGCCTCAGCCTCCCAAGTAGCTGGGATGATAGGCACCTGCCACAACATCTGGCTATTTCTAGAGACTCTGGCTCAGGCTGGTCTCGAACCTGTGAGCTCAGGCAATCCACCCACCTTGGCCTCCCAAATGCTAGATTACAGGCCTGAGCCACCGCGCCCAGCCTCTTTCCTATATTTGGATTTGTTTTTTGTTTTTTTGTTTTTCTGAGACCCAGAATCTCAAGCTGTTGCCCTGGGTAGAGTGTCCTGGCATCATATCTCACAGCAACCTCTAACTCTTTGGCTCCAGCAATTCTCTTGCCTCAGTTTCTCTATTTTTAGTAGAGATGTGGTCTTGCTTTTGCTCAGGCTGGTCTCTAATCTGCGAGCTCAAGCAATCGACCGGCCTCGGCCTCCTAGAGTGCTAGGATTACAGGTGTGAGCCACCGCGCCTGGCCTATATTTGGATATGTTTAGATACACAAATACTTGCCATCCTGTTAAAGTCCCCCTGGTATTCAGAACAGTGACATCCTCCACAGGTGTGTAGCCTGGGGACAGGAGGCGAGCCCAGGTGTGCTGGCTGGGCCGTCTAGTTTTGTGTAAGTGCACTCTCAGAGTGTATCCCCTCAGAAAGTTTTTTATGCTATTCTTGCAACCTTTCTGCAAGTCTGAACCCGCCACCCTCGGTATATGGGGTCGACGCCCTGCCCACTGAGCCACAGGCGCCGTCCCTGCAAGTCTGAAATAACAAAACAAACAGTTCCAAGAGTGAGGAATGGTCTGTAGAGTGAAAAGAAATGATGCCGAATGAGATGTATGGAATATCGCCATTTATATAAGAAGTAGAGAGGAAAATGGGGGGAAGAGACACAAAAATGTAGCTATTTTGTAAGTAATAATATCCGTAATGGCTCTAAGATAGTGGCCACATTAGCCGCCTCTCTGTAAAGGGGGAAGAGTAGGTAGAGACTTTTCTTCATAAACATTTTTAGATTTTTAATTCTTGTGAACCTTGTGAATATATTGCCTGTTCGAAATATAAATAAACAAAATAAAACTACTTTGAAAAACGGTCAAGAAAAATAATAATGCAAGCTGATGGTCTGGAGTAGCTTAGGCCAGATGAACATAAGAAACGGGCTAAAAGCCACCTGGCACTGGGGGAGCTGCCCAGATGTGACCCCACGAGCGACTGTGCTTGGAGAGCTGCCTGTTTAGAACAGGCTCATTCCAGGCAAGTGAAGCCGAGGGCTTGGAAAAACATGTTCTATCAAGTTTCAGCCTAAACTGGATAGAATTTTGCCATAAAATAAATTACGTGATTTACTTACAACCCACGACTGCCCATAGCCCGGTACTGTACCCCACGCTGACATTGCCTGTTCTAAGACTGAATCATTGGGGACACCAGTCTGTCTGTCCTGTGACTGCTACAACCTGCCACAGGCTGGTGAGACAGCTGGAGAGGGGGGCCTCTTCCTCAGCAGGATGGACAGCATCCAGCCAACCACCTTCAGTGGCAGCGCTCTCCCTTGGAGAGAGAGCTTAACAGCCAGCAGGCCAACAGTGGCACATCACTAAAAGAAAGAGGCTCTTGGATCCACGCGAGAGTTTTCCAAGATGATCACAGAGGATTCCAGCGGCAGGCAACTCAGAAGGTGGGATATGAGCCTTCTTGCAAGCCTAGACTCACCACCTGCTAAACTTAGCAGGTCCTCAGACGACAACAGAAAGGCAGGTATGTTGTCTAGAGAAGCCAGATGGAAAAGGTGGCGAGCTCATCTGGCTTTCCAGTTGTCAGAACACCAGGCAGGGCATGCTGTGGCACCTCGCTGCCCCTGAGGAGTCCACAGCTCCTCTCTGAGCCAAGATCCCGGCTCCAGTGCTGTCTCTACTGCTAGGGCAGTGCTTAGCTGGGCACACCTGGGTATGCTGGAGCCTCAGGACTATCATCAGAACTAAAATCAGAAATGTATTTGGTTTTGTTTGTTTTTTTGAGACAGAGCCTCAAGCTGTCGCCTGGGTAGAGTCCCGTGACATCACAGCTCACAGCAACCTCCAACTCCTGGGCTTAGGCGATTCTCTTGCCTCAACCTCCCAAGTAGCTGGGACTACAGGTGCCCACCAGAAATGTATTTGAAAAGGGGTTGGGGGAGACAGTGAGAATGGACACAGGTCGAGAAGAGGGTCCTTCTTCTCAGAACTTTAGGATAATGGAATTTATTTATTTCAAAAAATTTACATAGAGATTGACTCAGTCCGTGAACAAAGCCTTGGACAGACACCACTGAGGGGTCTGCAGTCCAGTGGAGGGGGACAAACCCTAAAGGCAAATAGCATAAGATGGGGGGCACTTCCTGCATCTCTCTGGGATGCTGTGAAGGGGTGCTCAAGGAAGGCACGTGCATGTGTGATGACGTACTTTAACAAAGACAGGTGGCAGGACATCGCACTGGAGAGGCTGGCCACCTGCCCAAGCCGAGCTCTAGCCGGCTCTCCCCCGGCAGACTGCAGGTGACTGGCCCGTTACTTCACTCCTCAGACTCAGTTTCCTGCCTATAAAATGGAAGTAACGACATTTACCTCCGGAAAAGGGAAGTTGAAAGTGCCTAACAGCACCTGCCACGGGGCAGGTCCTTGGCCAACAAGGCTTTTCTTTCTCGTCAGGCTCAGCACCTAAATCCTCCGGTGGGGGTTGAATCGCCTCGCCCAAAAAAGATACGCTGACATCCTAACCGCTGGTACCTTGGAATGTGCCCTTATTTGGAAATAGGGTCTTTGCAGGTGTGATGCGGTTAAGATGACAACATCCTGGAGCAGGGGAGGCTGTCAATACGATGGGATCGGTGCCCTCATGAGGAGAAGAGAGACGGAGACTGCGGCACGAGAAGATGCTGATGACGAAGGCAGAGATTGGAGCGACGTACCTGCAAGCTACGGAATGTAAGGGTCACAGGAAATCCCCGGAAGCTGGGACGAGGCACAGAACACAGTCCCCCAGAGCCCGCAGAAAGAACTGATCCAGCCGACAGCTGGACTGCAGAGTCCTGGCCTCCAGAATGGTGAGAGAAGAAATTTCTCTTGTGTTAAGCCACCCGTTTGTGGTGTGTTATCGGGGCAGGCTGAGGGCACAATGACACCTTCCTTCCCTGGGGGTGGGGGAGAGAGGCTGGATTTTTTTAATATAGTCTGCTCTCAGCAAACCACACGTCAATCATGATGGAAAGAAGAGATGGGGAAGAGTCAATCCAAAGCAGAAAATTACTTTTCCAGACATCCGCACAGTCAGAAGGACAAGAGAAGATGTTTGGGCTTAATTCACACAACCAGAGTCGCCCAAACCCCACATTTCCTTTGACCTTTCATCCCTCTCATCATCTCAAAACTGATATTCTCCCTGGAATCCACCAAATCCATGAAGTGGTTTATACCAGTGCCAAAGAAGCCATTTGCTAGGAAGCATGGATCCAAAAGGCCAAATGCCTGGTCATCAGCCACCTGGGAATTCAGTTAGAGTAATACTGAGTGGGCACTGCTGGGGTATCTCCCTGCCCCCTACCCCACCAGACTTTCCAGGTTCCACCTAGCTATTTTGAGCGCTCAGGGGAAAGTTCCATTGTCAAGGAATTCAACTGCAGAATTAATGACTCAACAGCCCAGATCTAATAAGGCTACCAAACCAGTCCGCCAAGTAACAGAGCTTAGAAAAAACCTTAAAAGGAGAAATACCGGAGGGAACGCTTTAGGACCCACATCCCCATCAGGAAGGAAGCGATTTCTATGTCCACAACTACCTGCCTCCCACTAGGATCCCCCTAAATCTGGGGCCACACCAAACACAAGGAAGACAGAGCTGAGGGAATGGAGAAGCCTAGACAATGGGTCAGGTAACAGGAGTTTCTGCTCCATTCCGGAGGCTGCCGAAGATCATCTGTCTTCAGTTTCCTGGTTCACTCTGGAGTGCACCCTTCAGAGCATTTCATAGCTTCCCTTTACGCTCAGATCCTAATTACTCAAGGATTGCTAATCCAAGTGGCGGAACTCTCCAGGTCTGGCCACCAGCCACTTCTCCGCTTAGGAGCATCCCCATCTGAGGGGAAGGAAAAGAAGTTTAAAGAAAGGCAATCAGTCAAGCCAGGAGCCCTCGACTTCGAGGCTTTTTCATGAGCTGGATGATAAGCTTGCCCTGGCAGGGGCCAATTCAAAACCTGGGGAGGACGAAAGGAAAAGGAAAGGAAAGAGAAGCTCTCAGAGAGGAGAGTACAGGAGTCTCAGAACAAGGACAGTTCATTTCTGCAGCTCATATGGGCTAAAACTGGGTATAAAGAATGGCTCCAAATCACAAAGCTGGTTGCTGTCCGTGGACTATCAGGCCTTCTGTCCCCAGCCAGGCACCCCTTGCTCTGCCCCACCTGCCTATGATGAGGACACAGGTGCGGCAGGAAGCCTGCTCACTACTCAGGATGCAACTCATGCAAGTTGAGCCTTCAAAAAAGACAAAATGAATATTGAAAGAGACCTTGCTCACTGCGGTTCACTTTGAGTGCAACGGTCAAGTCTGGGTCACCTGCATTCAGGGAGGGAGGAGATTAAACCAATTATGTGGAAAACCCTAATACTTAGCTTTGAAAGGACATACCCCATTCCCACCGCCAGCCCTGTGTCAGGTGAGTCCGCTTAGTGTGAACACACCCACTGAGGAGCAACTTGTCACCAGGAAAGGGTTAACCCCAGCCCCACACAAGGGAGACCAAGATCTCCTGAGCAGGAAGATGTGTCTCTTCTCTGGGGTCCCAAGGGTCCCTGCGTGCAAGGACTCTAGCTCTGCACTTTCCGTATTACTTAAATCTTAGGCCTTTCCCTGACCCCCAGCTCCACCACAACTTTTTTGTCTTTCCACCTCTCTTCTCAGGGCACCGAAGACAGTGCCAGCGCTAGACCAGGAGCAAACCCTGTACGAAGGACACACACCCTGGGGAGTTCATGAAGGAAGGGTCTGGCCCCAATCCACCTCATGGAAGAACTTACCCAGGCCAAGATACTGGAGAGCTGAGGTTTACTCAGCTCACGAATGTGAAGCCCACTTTCTTCAACCCGGGATGCAGCAATGTGGCTAAATGCACCAAGGCTGGAATCGGGTAACCTGCTCCCTCAGGAAAACGTTGCAGAAAACTGAAACGAGCCAGCACACCAAGTACACTTGCTCCTTCTGTGGTTGGGGACCTGGCACTGTGGCTCCTGCATGAAAACAGTAGCTGTGGTGTCCACACCCACAGCACCTCTTCTGTCATCACTGAAAAGTCCACTGTTGGAAGACTGAAGAGATTGAAAGACTAGGGGAAGTTGGCTCATTTATATAAAATCAAAAATGTGAGGGCCAAACTACAGCCCCTTCCAACTCCAAACTTCTAAGCATGATTGGATAGGCTAAATATTTCAGGTATTCCAATGAAGGAGTTGGGACCAGCCCAGCCACTTTGCAGAGCAGATCTCCAATGCTTATCAAGTATCACTCACGAATGGCTAAAAGATTAACTGTCTCTCCTCTCAATCCCTGCCCAATCCTCCAGGGAGTAGGAGCCTGGGTCTTCCACAGAAAGCATGACCCTTTCCCAAGTAAGCATGAGCAAGCTGGTGGTTGGTACATTGTCTGTCTTGACTTGCTAGGGACACACACGTTCCTGCTTGCCCACAAATGCACTACAGTGCAATCCAGGACTACAGCAAACAGCAGCCTGAGAAGACTCACATTTGCAGGTTAAGTTCTGACTTAACCTTCACACAGATGCATCCAAAAGAGCGGGCATTTCTGCTGGAGGAGCAAGGAATTCAAGCAGCCCAGCTGCCCTCCTGGCAGCTGGGACCTCACTTCGCCTAGGAAAAGTGGTCTCAACTATAAGCCATGGGGGCAAAGGTCACCAAGACCAACCCAAGGATAAGAAGGATGGGGGACCCCACTGTCCTTCTGTCTCTCAGTCCCAAGTATGCCCAAAGCTGGTTTATTCAACTCTGTAATTCCTCACCCCTTTTCAAAAGAGAAAATGCCAATTTTTGAGAATTTCCCTTATAGCAAATCTGGTAGGAAGAGAGTTTAGCAGGTTCAAATCCTGGCTCGACTATAATTTTCAAGGATGGGTTGCCGTTATAGTAGAAAGAAGGTGGTTTTGAGAATGCAAGTTCTCTACCTGGCCATTTCAGAAGCAAACCTGAGAGCAATGCACCATCCTTCCAAGTTCAAAACTGCCAATATAAGAAACCAAAACAATATGGGTGGCTGGGACCTAGGGCCCCCCTCTGCTAGTTTTGAGAGGACTGCAACATGAAAACTTCCAAAGCTGGGAAACCTCCTACTTTCCCAATAGTCGAAGCCACTGCATCTAAGACCAGTTCTCCACGTGAACATCTCTGAGTGCACCAGGGCTGGTGAGTTCTGCAGCAGAGAGCAAAATGAAGGAACTCAACTTAGTCTTTCCACGTTCAGATCCTGAGTCATCCTTTTCTCCTTTGGATGTTAAAGTTGTACTCATCAGCCTGCATTTTTTGCAAGATCTGATACTTGCTAATAACCATTCTTTAGTTCAGAAAAAAAAAAATACTTTTACAGGAACCTGACCCATTTCACCAGAAGCTCAAAACTTGACTGCTGTGGTCAAGTTCAATAGATTCCACTCCCCTGACATAGGCACAATCTGTTTTACAGAAACCAGCAATTGCTTTCCGCAAAAAATTTGATTAGTTTTTGAGAGTCCTCCACTGGGGATCTCTGAAGTACCAAAAATGAAAATACACGGCCAGGTGCACACCCCTGCATGGCTCACACCTGCAATTCCAGCACTTTTGGAAAGCTGAATGGGGGGAATCGCTTGAGCTCAGGAGTTTGAGACCAGCCTGAGCAGAATAGCAAGACCCCATCTTGACAAAAAATTAAAAAGTTAGCCACGTGTGGTGGTGCACACCTGTAGGCCTAGCTACATAGGAGGCTGAGATGGGAGGATCTCTTGAGCCCAGGAGTTTGAGATTGCAATGAGCTATGATGAGGACACTGTACTTTAGCCCAGACAACAGAATGAGACTCTGTCTCAAAATAAATAAACAAATAAATAAATGTAATGACCCCTGTCATAAAAGCACTTAAGATACAGAAAGAAGAAGGCCTGCCTGGACCCAGAGCAGCATCACATGGCAGATAGCTGAGAATAATCCAGGTTTAAGCACTGCTCAGCCACACTAGCTGGGGAACCACAAAGCCCAGCAAGCTGCTTAGCCCTCAGTTTCCTCATCTATAAACTAGGGATCATGAATCCACCTCACAGTCTTGACACAAGGATTTGATGCTATCACTCCCTCCTATATGAGTGGAATCATACAGTGTTTCTCTTTTTGAGACAGGTTTAACTCATTCAGCATAATGTTCTCAAAGTTCATGCCTGCTGTAGCCTGTGTCAGAATTCCCTTCCCTTTCAAGATGGAATAATATTCCATTGTGGGTATAGACCACACTTTGTTTACCCACTCATTAATCAGTGGACACTTGGGTAGCTTCTGCCTTTTGGCTATTGTGAATACTGCTGTGTGTATGTGGGTATGGAAATATCTCTTCAAATCCTTGCTTTCGATTCTTTCAGGTATATACTTAGAAGTGGAATTGCTGGATCACACGATAATTCTACTTTTAATTTTTTGAGATACATGTATCATTTAAAAATTATATCACACTTTCTCCATAACCACAAAAAAGGTAAGTTTTCTTCTTTATTCAGCTAATGTGTATTCAGCACCAACCATATGCTAGGCCTTGGGCTCAGTACCAGGGGCACACGCAGTCATGGTCCTCCCATCTTCCTGGGGGCTCCCTGTCTAACGGGAAAGGCAGACAAGAATCCCAGCACAGGCAAACATTTGGGACAGACAGGCGACTCTAACATCAACCATATTCCAGAAAGGAGATTTAGAGTGGCAACCCAGGGGCAGGTCCTATTATGTGTTCCACTGTATGTCCCAAAAAGATACATTCAGATCCTGACTCCTGGGTCCTGTGAATGTGATCTTCTTCTACCATGCTTGGATCATTGCAGATGTAATCACGTTAAGAGGAGGTTATGGCTCAGCACCTGTGGCTCAACGGGCTAAGGCGCCAGCCACGTACACCTGAGCTGGTGGGTTCAAATCCAGCCCGGGCCCGCCAAACAACAATGATGGCTGCAACCAAAAAGTGGCCGGGCGTTGTGGCGGGCGCCTGTAGTCCCAGCTACTTGGGAGGCGGAGGCAGGAGACTCGCTTGAGCCCAGGATTTGGAGGTTGCTGTTAGCAGTAATGCCACAGCACTCTATCCAGGGTGACAGCTTGAGGCTTTGTCTCAAAAAAAAAAAAAAAAAAAAAAGGAGGTCATGCTGGACTAGGGTGGACTCTAGTCCAATGACTGGTGTCCTTATAAAAGGAGAGAAATTGGGGCACAGAGACAGGTACAGGAAAGAGGAACATATGAAGACAGAGGCCAAGACTGCACTGCTGCATCTGCAAGCTAAGGAGGCTGCCAGGGGCCGGAGAGGCCAAGAGGGCTTCTCCCCTGGAGGCGTCAGAGGTGCCTGCCAGCACCCTGGTCTGAGTGACCACAGCCCTAGGGAATGACACAGGGTGGGAGGTGGGGAGAGTACTACATTGGAATTCCTCTCTGTCTTTTCTTGGTGCAGAGAGGGAAGAGATGGAGAATAGAGAATCAGATTTTCTTCTTGGAATGTCTAACCAAATAACCACTTAAGGCTCGGCGCCTGTGGCTCAACGGGCTAAGGCGCCAGCCACATACACCTGAGCTGGAGGGTTCAAATCCAGCCCGGGCCCACCAAACAACA
>CAUYRH010002994.1:0-18522 GCA_963574655.1 Perodicticus potto
TTGACCATGAAAAGGAACAAAGAATTAATACATGTTACCACACTGCTGAGCCTTGAAAACATGCTAAGTCAAATAAGCCAGATACAGAAGACCACATGTTGCATGATTCCATTTATATGAAATGTCCAGAACAGGCAGACCCATAGAGACAGAGATTAGGCAGGCCACATGTGACAGTGTGAATTGTATTTGTTCCCGTTTTTTTACTTCAAAATAAGATATGTCCAATGTGCATAGGAATTTGTTCATAGTTTTTTTTTTTAAACTAACATTCGGCCCACCAACAGTCTGAGGGACAATGAATTGGCCCCCTGTTTAAAAAGTTTGAGGACCCCTGGCGTAGAATGACAGCTCCTTTTAGAGAGGCCCCAATACATTCCCAGTGGACATGGATGTAAAACCAGAAACTTTAGTTATTATTATATCACTTTGTCATTTGAAATACTCTGATAATTCAAGAAATCAACTCTAAACATACTATTAATACCAACCCATTACCACCAAAAGACCTAACCACTGGTTTAAATATTCATTGGAAAGACAACTCATTTTCTTCAAGAAAAAACAAAACCCTTAAAGAGGGAGTGTTTCTTTTACTTGGGAGAGTGCTACACAAAAGGCATAAATTTGGCAATAAAATGAAAAGCATCATGTATCACTTTAATATAGTATAATTACAGAAAGGAGTTCTGTAGGTTGAATAGTATTCCCCTCAAATTCATGTCCACTTGAAACCTCAGAATACAACCTTATTTGGAATAAGGTCTATGCAGATAGAATTAGCTAAGGATCTCAAGATGAAATCATCCTGGTTTCATAGGGAACCCTAAATCCAATGACTCATGTTCTTATAAGATGGATAAAGGACACAAGAAGATACACAGACACAGATAAGAAGGCCATGTGAAGATGGAGGTAGAAAGGAAACACTTCTACACTGCTGGTGGGAATGCAAACTATTATGGCCCTTTTGGAAAGAAGTTTGGAGAATACTCAAGGAACTAAAAGTAGACCTACCATTTGATTCTGCAATTCCTCTACTAGGTATATACCCAGTTGATCAAAAATCATTTTACAACTAAGTCATTTGCACCAGAATGTTTATCATAGCCCCATTGATAATTGCCAAGTCATGGAAACAGTCCAAGTGCCCATCGTCTCATGAATGGATTAACAAATTGCGGTCTATGTATACCATGGGATACTATGCAGCCATAAAAAGATAGAGACTTTACATCTTTTCTGTTTACCTGGATGGAGCTGGAACATATTCTTCTCAGTAAAGTATCTCAAGAATGAAAGAAAAAGTATCCAATGTACTCAGTATTTATTATGAAACCAATATATAATTACCTACACATTCATACGAATGATAAAACGTAACTATGGTCCAGAAAGTAGGAGGGAAGAGGAGGGAGAGGGGAGGGGAGGAGAAAGGGGAAGGGGAAGGCCAGGAGGAGTGAGGGTATTTGGTAGGACCTCATGTAATGTGCAGAATGCAATGGTATATTTCAAAACTATTAAGAATAGAGTATAAATGTCTTACTACAACAAATAAGTGAGGAGATGGTTATGTTAATCAGGTAGATGTAAGCATCCCACATTGTATATCAAATCAGCACATTGTACCCCATAAATCCATTAATGTACACAGTTATGATTTAATAAAGAAAAAAAGATGAAGGCTGAGATTAGAGTTATGCCATCATAGCCAAGGAAGACCAAAGATTGCCAGCAACGACCAGAAGCTGAAGGAGAGGCATAAGATAGTTTCTCTCTCATTGTCTCCAGAGGGAAACAACCCTGACTATATCTTGATTTCAGACTTCTGGCCTGTAAAACTGTGAGGGAACAAGATTCTGTCATATTTAGACACAGGTTTGTAGTATTGTGTTAGTACAGTCCCAGGAAACCAGACAGCCCTCATCCGTACGCATATGGTAAAGTGGATATTCTGAAGTCTGACTGCCTCAGTTCACATCTTGTCTACCAGCCATTAGTTGTGTGACCTTGGGCAGACTGCTTATCTCCTTTGGATTCATTCACTTGTTTATAAAATAAGAATGAAAATAGTTCCTACCTCAAAGCTCTGGCATAAGAGTTCAATGAGTTAATATAGGTAAAGTACTTAGAAAAGCTTCCAGTACATAGTAGTAAATACTCAATAATATTATCAAGAGGCAAAATTACAATTAATTGAGTGTAAAGATACTTGATTGGCTTTTATTTGCAATTCTAGAATTGAGCAACACCTTATTCCCAAGAGCTGAGCAGAAGAGTCTACAAAGTCACCTTTATAGAGGGGAAAGGGCTGAGAAAAGCAGAAACAGAGAACAAAGAGCAAATTGGCCCTTTTCTTCTAATGGTTAAAAAAGAGGGGACTTCCTTATCATGCTGGCTAAAACTGGTCGGTTTGGAGATGTGGCTATTACCTCTTTTTCTCTCCTGATTTCTTGGAAGTGCAGATAAATAACTTCATTTCAGCTTAGTGGCCCCGGAACTTCAGGATGAGTAACTCGATTTTGGTTTGATCTGCTGGGCTGAGTGCAGGAACTTGGTCCAAACCAATGACCTCCTATACATTTTATTTAACAATACTTATTACAACTTATAGACTGTCTCTGTATCCTTGTACCTTCAAAAGCATCTTATTTCTACCTTCTTACTTCACAGGAAGATTTGTGACAAAGGACATGAATTATTTTTCTAAAAAATGAGGCAGATGTACTGAATAAACACATTTCAATCATTATTCTTTTATGTCTACTTAGGCTTCAACAGCTAAGGGAAATCACAGCCTTTATGAAGAAAGTCATACTTTTTTTGTGTGTGACAACTGTAACTAAATTCTGGTTTCAATGTGTTTCTGCCATTACTCCTAAGAAGACTAATGAAAAAATAGTTGATGAATACCATTTATTTATTTTTTTGAGATAGCTGATAAAAAATTATTTATTATCTTAATAATAAATCAGAAGCCTAATTTTATTTTGGAGTTTTACAAACATAAAGAGTAGAAGATGTGCAGCAAATTCTAGAAATAAAATCTTTGTGAGATCATGATAAATAAAAATGCTTTCCACTTCTGTTAATTTTTTCCTAATAATCTTGGTTCTATCGCAGAACCTGGGAGCTGCGCATCTGAAGTTTTCCATTGTGGATTAGGTGAACAGATTCTGTCTGTTCCAGGTGATGACGTAACAGCAGACATGTCACCAAACTTCTGTCAACATCTGCTTGTTCTTCTGAATTACAAGGAACTAATGACCTCTGCCTATGGAGTTCTCGCGAAACTCACATGACAGGATACAAGTAAAGAAAGATGGATAGAATCGGGCATGTGGCAAGTGTTCAATAACTTTCTGAAAACATTATTCTTAGCCCAATGACATTTTACCCTGACTTTCCTTGACTTTAATTACTTTAACATGAAAGATTTCATCATCTTCTACAACTTAGTTTATGTGCTTATCATCTAGCTCCAGAAACATGTTAAATGAAGCCCATGAAAACATTTCTCCAAGGAGAAGTAACCCACATAGCTAAAAGACAATTAATAAAACTACTTGCCGTTTTCAAAATTTTTTTTTAACTTGAGGGTGAAACTGTGTATCCATGCTTTGCCAACTATCTACTTTCGGAGGCTAATTTGAGTCATATGCACACACTGGTCAGCATACACAGCAAAAGAGAAATAAATACTTTGGCTTAAAGTGACACAGCATCTGTAAGAGTAAATCCCCTCTGAGCTGATCTCTTCTTTATTTATTTTTATTCTAAAGCCACTCTGAATATCCCATTTAAAATCTTCACAGCAAACTTCTATATGTAAGCCATCCAGAACTTCAATTAGAAAAATCAAGGCATTTTGAATTTTTAATTTTCAGGCAATACTTACTATCTATTTTTTGACTATCAGTCCCATTGGAAAATATATAGTCACATATATTTCGTGTATTGGAAAGTAAATTTATCAATACCAACTTTAGGCAGAATTCATCTTTATTTACACCAAAAATAACAAGTTAGTGTCCATTAGAAATATGAACATTACAAAAGTGCAAAATTGAGAAAGTGATTTGATAATTCAGAACTCAAGGAAAATTCAGAAAAAGCTGAAGGGATGACCAGAGGCTCAAGAAGGCGACCCCTCGTGGCCATGTCTTCATAAAGTTCTAGTTCCCATTTGTTGACCCGAATGCTATTGCTAAGAAAATAGTGGTGAAAAGTTAGCATAGACATTGGCATTTGTGATAATTTCTTCCATTCACCAGGATCAAAGTGAAGCAGGAAGATTGGAGAAATGATGGATAAGAAAGAAAGAAAAGGAAAATGGAAGAAAAGGCTTTTAAGTGACTCCAGTAAAGTATGTGCCCCTTAAACAGCTGTCTTGTCAAGAAATGCTGATAAGTAATTACCCTATAGGTTTTCAATGGGAGGGTAAAAAGGAAGGATATGGGTAAAATTCAGAGATAACTATACTCTGGAAAGCATATTCAATTTCTTGTTGTTCTTATAACCCAATTTGCAAATTACAGCAAAAGAACACAACTGTAATAAAACTGTAATTAAAAATAAAACATTTGGAGCAGTATAAATAAACACACTGAAAATAGAAAACTATAGATGAGATAGCTTTAAAAAGTTGAAAAAGACTGCCTCATAAGTAGTTTCTTCTGAACAGATCCCTTCTTAGTTAAAACAGTTTTATAATTATTTATTTAACTAAGTCTAAATGACGGCATTGTCTGCTTTCTGGCATTTTGCTATTCCTGTGAATTATGTTTATTAGTCAATTTATCACAGCTATAATTAGGTAGCTCCAACCTATGTGAGTATACACACACAAGCACACACCCGGACAAATGTGCTTTGTGAAGGATTTTATGTTTGTCCAGAAACATAGGAAGTCCCTGGGCAATGAATGAGATGGGTTCTGTAGGTTTGTTCTTAATTTGAATTTGTACGTAAGTCAGAACAAGTACATTTACATATTACCTGTAATAAGCCCCATTCTTAAGTGTGAGTCAGACATCTGTCAGATGCCTATAACTTGGGGACTTCCTGTAATAGCCTCTGTTTATAAGTGTAAATTGAACCTAAGTCAGATGTTCAAAACTCAGGAACTGCCAAGTAAAAGGGTTATCATTGCTATCTGTTTCATTAACCTTTTGTTTTCTATATGGACTTGCAAGGATCCTCCCCACAGGTCACTCCAACCACCAGACTAAATACGGACACTCCTCTCGATCAATAAAGCTGAGATAATAAAAGTAGCAGCTTCCTTTATCCTCAGGCCTGACAAGCTCAGCCTGGGAAACGAAGAGGTGTACAATCTGGAATCTAATTGCCCTTACAAAGGAGTCAGGTATCTTTGTAAATGTTCCCAATTTAAATTTATTTCATGTGGTTAGCTGTTTTTTCCCTATCCCTACATGAACACTCAAGAAGTTCCTATGACTTTAAATAGATATTAATCAATTAAAATTCTTTCTATTACTTTCAGTCACAAAACAGTCTCGATTTAATACAGTCATGCATTGCTTAACAACATTTTGGTTGGTGATGGGCCACATATATGATGATGACCCCATAAGATGACAATGGAGCTGAAAAATTCCTATTGCTTAGTGATGCCACAGCCATCGTGACATCACACCTTAAGCATTACTTGTGTGTGTGTGTGTGTGTATGGGTATTGGGGTAAACAAACCTACTACACTGCCGGGCATACATAAGAACAGCACATAATACCTGATAATAATAATAAATGACTGTGTTACTGGCTTATGTATTTATTACGCTATGCTTTTTATTGTCATTTTAGAGTTTCTTTCTACTTACTTTTTAAAAAGAAAGTTAACTGTAAAAATAGCCACAGACAGGTCCCTTAGTAGGTACTCAGAAGAAAGCATTGCTATCTACCACAGGAGATGGCAGCCCCATGCCTGTTATTGCCCCTGAAAACCTTCCAGTGGGACAAGTTGTGGAGGTGGAAGGCAGTGACACGGATGGCCCTGACCCTGTATAAGCCTAGGATACTGAGTGTTTATGTCTTAACTTTTAATCAAAAAAGTTTAAAAGGAAAAAAAATTAAAATAAAAAAATAGGAAAAAGCTTATAGAGTACAAATAAAAAGAAATTTTAACAATAAATTTAGTGTGGCCTAAATGGTTATGAAGTCTCCCATAATGTAGAAATGTCCCCGGTCCTCATATTCACTCACCACTCGCCTGACCCACCCAGAGCACGTCCAGTTCTGGAAGCTCCATTCACGGGACGTGCCCCATAGAGATATACCATTTTTCATTTTTTTTATTCTGTATTTTTACTGTACTTTTTCTAGGCTCAGATGTCTAGAGACACAAATCCTTACCACTGTGTTACAGCTGCCTACAGTATTCAGTACAGGCTTGTAGCCTTGGAAAAACAGGTTTGCATCAGTACACAGCATGAGGTTTGTACAACGACAAAATCACTTAAGGATACATTTCTCAGAATGGATCCCTGTGGTTAAGTGACTCATGACTGTAATTAAACTATAAAGGACCTCATAATAATCCAAACTCTGAAATTTCTCCCAAGTTCACTGGGGCACACGCTACATGCTGCAGGTCAGAAATAGTTGGCTTCTTCTCCCTCCTCATGGTGCTAATTCAAGTTTCTGAACCATCCAGGATTGAAGTGAAGGAGGGAGAAGGGGAGGAGAGCGGGCCAGGTAAGCTCTTCCTTGGCAGGCACTGTCGTTATGATCTAGCATCAGCACTTGTTCAAAATGCATTTTCTCTTTAGGTGCTTTCATAGCATTTTTGGAGAAGGCTTCTATCCTGTGATCTGAAGCTGCCTTGGCAGAGGGGAACATATCTCTGTTCAGACTGTTCATTATCTCTTTGACTCCTGAAATGCTCACAGTACTCAGAACTTCTCCCTCCTGGCCTTTTCTGGATGGGATCTATAAACAGCTCCACACCAGCTCTCCCTCAGAAATGACCCACCTCCCAGTGCAAAGCCTCTCCGCTTCAGCTACCTCGCTTTGATTCTGTTGTCATTCCTTCCTTCCTTCAGATTTCCCAGCCGAGAACCAGACCTGAATCTACAGTTGGCCCCCATACTGCTGAGAACACAGATTCGATTCACTTGTGTGGGGTGCAGGAGCTCCACCCTGGTGGGGGAACCCACAAATCAACAGCAGCTCTCTCCAAATTGCCGACCCTTTGTCTCTCTCATTTGTCAACCTTTTACATTTTTGACAAGGTGGATTTCCTTTATAAATCCAACAGAAAGTCTGCTATTCCTGTGGAACGTAGAATTTACATCTTACTGACTGAGTCCAAATGTGCAGTTTCATTTTCTGTTACAAATGCTTAATAATCTCCCTCCCTATGTTTTCATTTATGTTGTTTGCCGCTCTGGACTCTATCTGTTCTTCCACAGCTCACTTATCCAAATCCCAGCTCTCCTGCAAGGTTTACCTCGAGTTCCATCTGGTCCATGATCCTTGCCTGACTGTGTTAGATTTTCTAGAGTTTTCTTCTGAAGCTCTACTCTACCGGCAGTATGACTGTCATCACTACATGGAGTTGCCCTTAGCATTTCTTCTTCGTATATGACAAACATAGTCGCCTTCATAAGACAGAGTGACTCTATGGTCGACAAACTGAATTGCGCCTGAAATATGAAAATATTTTCTAAAAAATGTGCTGAGCCAAAGGGTACATGATGAATTCAGGAAAAGTAGGAAAAAGAGCGGCAAATGGTAGGCATGCACATTCAGGTCCAGTAAATTTCTTCTTTCTTTTTTTCCTTTGAATCAGAGTCTCACCCCACTACCATGGACTGCCATGGTGTCATGGCTCAGAGCAAACTCAAACTCTTGGACTCAACAATCCTCTTGCCTCAGCCTCCTGGGACTACAGGTACTCGCCACAATGACTGGTTAGTTCTTCTGTTTTTAGTAAAGATGGAGTTTCACTCTTGCTCAGGCTGGTCTCCAACTCCTGAGCTCAAGGAATCCACCCACCTCAGCCTCCCAGAGTGCTATGATATAAGCCTGAGCCACTATGCCTGGCCATGAAGCCTAGTTTTAATCTGGACCAACTGTCCTCCAGGCCAGCAACTATGAGCTCTGACATTTATGTTCACCCCGTATTGACAACCAAAAAATTTTTAAGAAAAATGTACCTGTTTTGGACAATTTCACTGAATTCTATTTATTCAATCGGAAAGAATAAATAAAAATCAACAGAAAATGTGATGAACAAATAGGCTTGTTGAGGAATTCTTGCCACAATGAAAGATCATTTTTCTATCTTATTTAATTGAATCCATAGAACCTATATTTACCTTAGCTTCCTCTATACTTCTGTAAACATCATAATAATGGAAAAAGCCTTGAAATTGAAGTCCATAAAGTAAATTCAAAAATCAGATTTACTACTGTGTCCTTGAGTATGTCACTAAGACTTTTAGGGTCCTCAGTTTCTTAATTTGCAGGTGGACATACGAATATCTGCTTTGTTTACCCCATGAGGTTGATGTAAGGCTCAAACAGGCAATATATTGAGAAACATTGTAAAGTATTATTATCTGAGACAGAGTAGTTCAGGTTCAGGTCCAATTCAACCATTACTAACAGCGCAACTTTAGGCAAACAAACCCCTTTACTTTAATTTCTTCCTCTACTACATGAGGAAGCTGATTTCAAGTTTTCATCTCTATGAATCTATGATCACACACTGGAAAAGGTAATGAGAAAATTCTCTAACAGGTTTTTGTTTCCTCTGAAAGTGGCATATGCTGATTAGGTGCTCATGATTAATTTTAGACTCTGTCTTGCAAATAAAACAAAGTCACCGTTTATTAGGTGTGAGCAGGCTCCCGTCCCTTATGAAATGAGGTGTGGTATTAATTTATCAACTACATATCCGAATGTTAAATGTCGGCAGGTGGCAATCATGACGAATTTTGAGAATCAGTACCTGGTATGAAATCTGAGCATAAAACTGCCATGTGAAAAGAATCTACCCTTGAGATAAATAAGAACAGAATCTGAGCTATATGACTTACAGACCACATTAAAATACAAATGTGAGATTACAACTCAACACCCTTGTCTGGCATTTGGAAATCCTTTTAATTACTTGTTCTTCTGCAGTGCTAAACTTGGATTCTGTGTACACTGCAACTAAATATAGAATAGACAACAGTCTAGGCAACACAAGCTTGTTGCTCTAAACACCACAAGAGCAGGGATGTTTGTGTGCTATATTCACCCACGTATTCCAAATGCTGGGAACACCACCTGGCATATAGGTGGCAATGACTAAATATGTACAAATAGATAAACTTGCTTCCATTTCCTGCTCTGAACAGATAAACTACACTCTCTTTAGAACTTTTATGGACTTTGTCATTAACTTGCTTCTCTTAAAAAAAAAAAAGAGAAGGGTAAACCACAAGAATTTAATCACTGATAACCCTGGTAAAAGAGAGAATCTGGGGCCACAATCAATGGCCAACATGAATGCTTGAAACCTATTTTTCACCTTAAAATAATCTGAATTAGGAGTAAAGCTTCTTTCAGTGTAAAATTACAAAATAAATAGGACAAACTCCAAAGCCAAAGAACTGTTCTTTACATGCGACCAAAGAGAGCACTTCAAACGGCGGAAGAAATCCACATATAATTCATAAAATGGGATTAAAAATACATGAAAAAGGAGCTATTAATAAATGTGCCTTGTGTTTCTTCCTTTTAAAACTCAAAACAGTGTGGTCGGCCTCGTACCCACATCAAAGGACATCAACAAACAGAGAAGGAGAAAGGAAGGCTCAGCTCAGTATCTCTCTCCTGGTGCCCAAAAACATCTCACAAGAATGTTCTTTGAACCCAACAATAAGCTTAGAAAACCAGAAACAGAACAGGAAGATAAAGCCACAAGAGAAAACAACCACGACATCACCACACCCCCTTCCAGATTTCTCCAAAACAATTTTCTTACCAGATGAACACAACAAGTCAGAGGGTTCTATATTTACTGCATGAGTCTTGGTTGCTGCGCAAACAAATTGATAGAAATCTCGTCTGCAGCAAAACACAAGCCTCTAACATGAAGTATGCCAGCTTATAAAATAGAAAGCCTGAGGCAGAAAGTGGCCCAATGAAAGGATGAATGAATCAGTGAGCAAATGAATGTGTCTAAGAGAATTTCGGAATAATTCAGCCTCATCATGACTTATTCGCCTCAACCTACCCATGTAAGAACTTAGATTAAAAAGGAAGGGATGTAACTTCAAGGTACCGAGACTAGTTTTAAAAATTCTCCCTGGTAAAGGGCAGGAAGATATTCTGAAGAAAAAAGACTATAGAAGTCATAAAAAGAAAAGTGCCAGCACAGGTAAGCTGGAGAAAGGCTTTGGGAGTTTTGAAGAAAGGTTCCAGTGAGCCATAGAGTCACCTACCATGCTGTGACTCAGAAAGAGGATTTTTCAATGAAGTTCTGCTCCATGTTATCAATGAAACTTCCATGCAGTTTCTTAAAAAGCTGTAGTAAGGATCTGACTCACTTTACAATCATGTCTACAAGTCATTTATTCATTTATTCCATGAATATTTAATGATAGAGGCAGCTTCTTAGGACTGTGTTTACACAAAAGGCCACAGAGTCAGGTGAGAAAGCCCAGCGTGATGATACAGGTTACCACAAGAAAACATAGAGAATAGGAGAACTGTAGTTGACCCTTGAGTAAACATGGGTTCGAATAGCGCAAGTCCACGTAACTGCAGATTCTTTTCAGTAAAGTTACCCGACATATACCCACCATTCCTGCCTCCCCCTACCTCCTCCAGTTCTTCCCCATCAGCCACTTCAAGACAGCAGGACCAGCCCCTCCTCCTCTTCTCAGCCCACTCCACATGAAGATGATGAGGATAAAGACCTCCACTTAATAAGAGTAAATATATTTTCTCTTCCTTATGATTTTCTAAAAAATATTTTTCTCTAGCTTACTTTATTATACATATTAATACAGTATTTCTATGTAATACATGTTACATACAAAACAAGTGTTAATCAACTATTGATGTTATGGATAAGGCTTCCAGTCAACAGTAGGCTATAAATAGTTAAATTTGGGGAGTCAAAAGTTATAAGTGGATTTTCAACTGCATGGGTGGGGGTCAGTGCACCTAACCCCTATATTGTTCAAGGTTCATCTGTATATTCTAATAATCTTTCTTGTTCCGTTCTTTGAAAATATCCTTCTATAGAGGATGTGTTACAGCCATTATGGTGAAAAATAGTACAGAGGTTCTTCAAAAACTTAAAAATATAATTACCCTATGATCTAGTAATTCTACTCTACCTACTGATAATGAAGTTTGAAGACTCATCCTAGACAAAGTGCTATGTATCTCATTGCTGAATATCACTATGATCACCTTTAAAGTACTCCCTTTGGGAAGCTATGCACCAATGCCAGCGCCTTCTCTACCCTTCAAAGCAATTTTGGAACTCTTTTCCTGGAATGGTCATCAGAGCTGTTGTATGAGGTGAGACAATTAACTTCATGAACTTTCAAACCATGTGCTTACATTGGCAGCACTATACAAACAACTTGGTAAGGTTTCATAACCATGGTATATCAGAGTGTCACAGCTGTGCTCCTATTGACATGTGGCAGGGTCTTGCTGAGTGGCATTTATTATTATTGCTGTGTGTTTTCACGTGCTATACAATGACAGCTCTAATGATAATTCCAGAAAAAGAGTTCCAAAACTGTTTTGAAGGGTGGACTAGGCACTGGCATCTATGCATAGCTTCCCATAGCTTTCCTCTTCCTCCCCCAAAGGGGGTGGAGGGACTTCAAAAGTGACCATAGTGATAATTAGCTATTAGGCATGTAGCACTGTTTCTAGGATAAATTTGTGAACTTATCAGAGCTCATATATCCAAAGGAAACGAAATCAGTATGTCAAAAATATGTCTACACTCCCATGTTTGTTGTATTATTATTCAGCAAGACCAACCCCTCGGGTAGCCAAGATAAGGAATCTACCAAAGTGTCTCTCAACAAATAAAAGGATAAAAAAAATGTGATATATATACACACAATCAAATATATTCAGTCTTAAGACATAAAGACATTCTATCATTTGTAACAACATGGATAAACCTGGAGGACAATATACTAAATGAAAAAAATAGGTACAAAAAGACAAATACTGCAAGATCTCACTGTTATATGGTGGAGCTCAAAATGCAGAACTCAGAGAACCAGAGAATAGAATGGTGGATGCCAGAGGCTGGGGTTGAACTAAAAGGTGGCCAAAAGGTATAAAATTTCCGTCAGACAGAATGCATAACCTCTGAAGATCTATTGTACAGCATAGTTACTATAGTTAATAATAATATATTCTATGCTTTCCTAACACACTAAGAGAGTCAAACTTAAATGGTTTTTTACAAAACAGTTGTGTGTGAGGTGATAGATATGTTAATTAGCTTGGTTTAATTATATCACAATGTATACATAGGTCAAAACATCACCTTGCACACCCCTAAATCCATACAATTTGTTGTTCTCAGTTGCAGTCAACCAACAGATGAACTAGAAGTCAACCGTGCAAATTGGAAACTGCTTGTTCACTGGACAACTTTTTCCCATAGCTAGTCAGTCATGTTTTCATTCTCTTCTAAAGGTTAAAATAAAACATTACCAGGCCTCATGAATTTCTCATGAGTTATTTTTAAGTGCAACCAAATTCCAAGCACTGTTTAAGAAATGTCTTCAACCTAAATACACGGGCATCAAAATTGCCAACAATAATAACTCAAGGCTACTTCTATTATGAATTTGGTCTTTGCTTTAAAAAAAAGAAATCATGATACTTCCCTAGATAATAATCCACATAATGTGTTCTTCATGATTAACAACGACATCTGTGTCATAGCCAGTGCCAGGATGGGAAGCACACAGCTGATCATGGCCAGCACAGCCAGAGAGATCTCTTCTAAAAACAGAATAGCATACAGCTCATTCCTCAAGATCTTCCAGGGGAAACTGAATGATGAGTGTGTTGATGTCTTTTAAAATCAATCTGTTAAATGCTTTAAGATCCTGTGCCCTGATGACTGGCTGACCTATATATTTTTGGCAACGCTAGTGCCCAGAGGGCCTGACGATTTGACAGGCAGTTAAGGTCCTTGGTTAAAATGAATTTTGAAAAGGCCAGAGATAAGTAGACTAATTTCCTACAGAAGTATTTTCTTCTGATCTTTGAAATGTTAAAGGGCCTATGTAAGGGTATTATTTTGAGCGTTCTGCCTTGTAAAGACTGCCAATATAAACAACTAATCTTCCAACTAGGTGCAGAGCCAGATGAAAGCACATTTTCCAGGCAGAAGCAGTGACTGCACCTAATGGGGGTGGGTGAGAGGGCAAACCAACTTAGTGTAAATTATTGTTTGTTTCTAATGTATGGAAACAAATGGTCTTTGCAAAGGGTGTTGTGAAGGCCCAATAAGACAACGTACAGAAAATGTCGACTGTAGTATCTGGCGTTGTCATCATGATCACAACAGAAACACATTCTACCCCCTACTCAGATCAAGTGAAGAAACATAAAAGAAAAAAACAATTCTTTTTTAGCAGCCTCAATTTTAAATAGGAATCTCTTTACATGTCTCAAAAGTATTGTAGTATTATACACTTGAAATTTTGTATTTCCTTCTAATCAAATATTTCAAACATTATTTTGTTAGCAACAAACCCATAGGAAAAGGAAGGTAACTTTTTAATTTCTAAAAGACAGTTTGCCCACTGGGCTTCTTTGGCAGATATGCAATTATCACTGTAGAGAACTAAAAGGTGCTTTAGGTATCATTTTAAAAACAAGGAAATTAAAACCCAAAGAGACTAAGGGAATACCAGACCTAGTAAAAAAAAAAAAAAAAAAGATCCACTTTGCATACCAGTGCAAAAGTCTTTGCACTAGTCTTACGTAATAAGATGCTGGAATGATGCTAAGTCACCCTTACCAGGCATGATCATACAAATGAAGGGAAATGAACATCTATAAAATAAATACTACTGGCCAACTGTTTGTGCATAACATAAGGGCTTTTAGTCCTCACAAAAACGTTACAACATAGGAATTATTAGCACTGCTTTGAGGGCGTGCTTAATCGCCTAAGGCCAATAAAGATCACACAATCAGCGGTCAGTAAAGCTGGGACTTAGCTCCAGCCCTCTTCAATATACCTCGGTGTCTTCTAGAAGGTTAAGGGAGTAGTATAACACTCCTGTTACTGAAAAATATGACTTTTTGTGGCTTCTGAGCAGAAGCTTAACAGCTAGAGGGTGAAAACTGTTCCAAGATCACCAACCTGTAGTTGAGTCAATGGTAAAAAGGGATGACAGGTCTCCCGGAAGGAGTTCATAAGCCACTGTTCCATAGACCCCAGAATCCCGGTCTGTGGCGAGGACATTGATGATCTCGGTGCCTGGCTGGGTCTGAGCACTGATGCTTGTCACGTAGGTTGGCGGGTTAAACACGGGATGATTATCATTCACGTCCTCCAGTTCCACGCGAACAAACGCTTGGGCACTTAGCCCACCCTGTTGAAAGAAGGGGCAGTGATTACAAATGGGTCTCTGCTGAACTTGGGGCTGCAGACAGTCCCCGAATAAACTTCTGAAACAACAAAATGTATATGTATACTTCAGCACACCTGCACATTCCCTTTACTTCTAACCTTGAGACATGAGTTTATGTCATAGCATGATATCTACACATCAGGGATGACCCTTAAACACAAATGAGATGAAAGCTCCTATGAGGCACAAATTTCAGGCCAAAGATATTCAAGGGAAGTTGTCCTGATGCCCAAAAAGGAACCAAAATCACATCTATCCAAACGATAACTTTAAATGAATGATGGTAACTGCCGAAGGGAAGGGGGAAGAGACCATTGGTGGGGGATTCATGGTTAAAGCCTCACTAAGAAGGTACTATCCCTAGACTTCAGTTATCTAGAAGAAAAGGACAAGAGGCCAAGGAAAGAGCAAGTGAAGGGCCCTGAAGCAGGAGTGCAGTGCACTCCCTGGCCTTGCAGGGGCAGCAAGGTAGAGGCAGGTAGGGCTGACGTCAGAGAAGCAGGGGAAGGCCACAGCGCCTCTGCGGCTTCTGGAAGGAGCATGGCTTCTCCCCACTGAGGGTCTTGAGGACAGGTATGACTTGGTTTGATGTGGATTTTAGCTGTTGCTTTGACTGCAGTGCTCAGAAGAGACTGAAGAGCAGCAGGGTAGAAGGAGTGAGACCAGACAGGAGGCCAGAGAGAATGCAGCTTGAATGAGCAAGATACTCATGCTAAATACTCAGAGCCAGATTAATTTTAGAACTCAAATGTTTAAGTTTTAGAAAGAAAACCTAGTGCCTGAAGCAGGGAGATGTAGGTAGGTCCCCTGCTGTGACTTTGTGTTCCCTCCATCTAAACACAAGAAGGAGAGTGACTAAAATAGGAAAAAATAATCTTCCGCAATTTTTATTTTTCCAAAGTAAAACACATGTTCTTACTTTAAAGCATCATTTTCCATTTCTATCTAGGACATGCTGATACTTTCATCTTTGACAAAAATCCTTGGTAAGTCAAATCAGCCTGGGTTTCCTCACCCCCTTAACTTCCCTCTCCTCCTTTTTTTGTTTTTTTTTTTCCGTTTTCTACTGTGGCAGGGAGGCAGTGAGAAAGGATGAAAAAGAACAGTGAAGAAGAAGGTTTGGCAAGAAACAAGGGGAGAGAAACAATGCGATGTTCCATGTTTTTCCCAGTTGAAAAAAAGGGCCAGAGCCATGCCAGTTATCAGAATAGGAGAAATGCTGGCTAGTTATGATCGAGGTAGAAACAAGACAAGTGCATACATCTGGCCTGGATGCTGAAAATGCAGATTGGCCCGACATCTTCAGCAGCCCTCAAGCCTCCACGGACAGTGTAATCAGAGGGGACCGGGGGCTGATGCTAAGCCAAATGCTCTACCACACCCGATGCAGGCCCTGCTACTGCTCCAGACTGCCTTCCTTCTCGGGGTTGTCTTCCCCTTTCTCTTGATTTTCCCTTTCTCTCTTTATTTCTGCTCAAGTTCAAGAAGTTGCTTAGGATTGAGGAGGGGCTGAGAAAACAGGAAAGAAAAGTAATGGGCAGGTGCACGATGGCTCATGCCTGTAATCCTGTCACTCTGGGAGGCTGAGGCAGAGCTTGAGCTCAGGAGTCTGAGGCCGTAGTGAGCTATGATGATGCCACTGCACTCTGGCCTGAGAGACAGAGTGAGACCCTGTGTCACAAAAAAAGGAAGGAAAGAAGGAAGGAAGGAGAGAGAAAAGGAAAAGGAAAGGGAAAGCAAGGAAAGAAAGAAAAGAAATAGAGGGAGAAAGAGAGAGAAAAATAATAAAAAAGTGGGGGTGAGACATGAAGAAATGAACAACACTCCACCTTAAGATATTTAAAGACAAAGATCTTAATTCCTAGGCTATTCATGAGGATTCTAAATCAGGAAATGCTATGAAAAAATAAACAAATGTTAGATAGGCTAAGTGAAAAACTTAGTGTCACAAAACGATGAATATTTTTGAAGGAAAAGTATTATAGGTCTCAGTATTCCTCTTAAACAAATTCATTTTTTATCTGCTGAATTTATCAAACAGGGGTACTTTCCTCTTGCAATAATCTCATATGAGGCTGTGTTAGGTGTTTTACATATATTTCTCCTTCACTTGTTATAATCTCCCTTTTTTTAATTTTTATGGCTTCTCTGACTTATTATAGGTAAGAAAACCAAACCACAAAGAGGCTCAAGGTAAACGAGACTGTAAATATCAGATCTGCAACTGATTCACCTGTCCCCAAAGCCCTCGGAGACTTCTTTTAAATTAGAGTTTTAAATATTTGCTGTGGTATAAATTCTACCTTTCATGACTATCATGGACTCAGTTTTAAGAGAATAAAAAGAAGAGAAAGAAGATCCTTGTTTTAAAGGAACTTACGGTGTGTGAGACAGACACTAGACACTCAAGTGTGTGGCACTGCAGAACAATCTTAAGCCAAAACACTTGGGCTCAATGCCTAGCTCTGCCCACTTCCAGGATCGCAGCCAAGAGTCAGCTGGCCCCTGAGTCTACGCAACCTCTTCTGTAAAGCAGGGCTCTCAGCTTCCCTCATAGGCCTGTTGTTGAAATGAATGGCATGTTACATAGATGAGCATTTATACCAGTTAACAGCTATGAAATGTGTTACAAACTCCTTATGCTAAAGGAGCTGGATGGATTTGTTTTGGAATCTTGAATTTTTCAAGTTTTAGAAAGGCAATGTAGTGAGTATACCTAGCAGGATCTGCAGTAGCACCACGTCAACAAGCACTTAGTAGTCTGCAGCTAAATGTATGAATAGACCCACTTAGAGGGAATTCAAAAACATCAATAACCTCCTGTCAATTCAAGTCAATTTCCCACCAGATGAATGTTTAAACCTCCCCATTTGGAGAGTTTTGGAGTCTCAGCCCTATAAATAAAATCATGGCATTGTTTCAGATGCAGACATATGCTACAACTGACACATGAAGTCAGACAATTAAGTTTGCAAACTCATCCTAGAAAAGGTGCTACATACCTCATCACTGGTTGTCACTATGGTCACCTTCAAAGTACTCCCCTTGGGAAGCTACGTATGTCAATGCCAGTGCCTAGTCCACCTTTCAAAGAAATTTTGGAACACCTATCCTGGAATGGCCATTAGAGCTATCAACGTGATGGCCATTAGAGCTATCATTGTACATGATCTGACAATTAAATTTGTGAACTCATCCTAGAAAAAGTGCTACATACCTCTTTGCTGAACATATTGCTGGCACTGGTGCACAGCTTCCAAAGGTGACCATAATGACATTCAGCAATGAAGTATGCAACATGTTTCCTAGGATGAGTTCTCGAACTTAATTATCTGACCTCATATGAGCATCAGAGGGGAACCTCAACAATGAAGGGTCTTTGAATTGGGTCCTGAAAAGCAAAAAGAATTTGACAGGTGGGTATTTCCAGTGACAGTAACATCCCAGCAAGTGAAATGATATAAAGGAAAAAAAAGGTTTTGGCACGTTGTAAGAAGAGGAAGTACACTAGGAAGGCTAAAAGGAAGAGGATGTACTGGATTGAGAGGAAGGCAAGGCAATCAGATTCCTGTCATGTAATTTAAATGCTAAGGAGGACAGACTTTATTCTGCACAGCAGTGGACTCTGCAGTAAAAAATGTGGTATGCATTCCCTTGATACATACATAATATTTCTTTCATTCTTGTTTTTTTTTTAGAGACAGAGTCTCACTTTATCACCCTCAGCAGAGTGCTGTGGCATCACACAGCTCACAGCAACCTCCAGCTCCTGGGCTTAGGCGATTCTCTTGCCTCAGCCTCCCGAGTAGCTGGGACTACAGGTGCCCGCCACAATGCCTGGCTATTTTTTTGTTGCAGTTTGGC
>CAUYRH010003002.1:0-10838 GCA_963574655.1 Perodicticus potto
ATTCCTTCTTTTTCTATATTTTGGAAGAGGTTTAGTAATATAGGTACAAGTTCTTCTTTAAAGGTTTGGTAGAATTCTGACGTGAAGCCATCTGGTCCTGGGCTTTTCTTTTTAGGGAGATTTTGTATGGTTGATATAGCAGTGCTTTTAAATACTCACAGTAAGTAGGTTAAAAGAATCTTTCCTCTCAAGACTTCTCATAAAATACCATTGTTACCTGAAGTGTCTTTGAATTTTATATAAGATTTAATAAAAATTTTTTACTTAAAATTTGTATTTGAGACAATTGCTGACTTGTGATTTTTCTATTCTTTAGATGTAGACATTTATGGCAATAAATTTTCTTCTTCTGATGCTTTTGCTAAGTCCCACAGGTTTTGAGAATTTGTGCCCCCTTTGTCATTTAGATTGAAGAATCTTTTGAATTCCATCTTAATTTCCTCCTTGACCCAACTATCATTCAGCAGTAGGTTGGTCAGTTACATGACTTTGTGTAGATGTGTGCTTCTGTTAAAATTGATTTCTAGTTTTTTATTCCACTGTGACCTGCAAAGATACAGAGTATAATTTCTCTGTATTTTTTAAATTTGTTGAGGCCTGTTTTGTGGCCCATCGTGTTATCATCTTAGAATGTTCTATGAACTTATGAGAATAATGTATATTTAGTGGGTTTTAGGTAAATGTCCGTCAGGCCCATCTGTTGTAGAGTTCAGGTTAAGTCCATCATTTCCTTGCTTATTTTCTGCTTAGAGGATGTGTCCTGTTCTGTTAGTTGGGTGTTGAAGTCCCCAGATATTACAATGCTGCTGTTTCTCATTTTATTTAGATTGAATAGGATTTAAAATCTGGGTACACATGTATCAGGTGCATAAATATTTAAAATTGTTATTGTCTTCTTGTTCAATTATTCCCTTCACCATTAAATAATGACTATCTTTATCTTTCTTTACTTTTGATGATCTGAAGCCTATGCTATCTAATATAAGAATGGCTATACCAGCTGTCTTTTAGTTTCCATTTGTATTGGATATTGTTTTCCATCCCTTCACCTTAATACTCTGAATGAGTTATTTGTGGGTTATATGTATTTCCTGAAGACAACAGACACTTGGCTTATATTTTTTTAACCATTCAGCCTACCTATGTCTCTCGAGTGGGGAAATCAAGTTATTTACTTTTATTAAAAGAATTGGTAAGTGGGGTAGATTTCTGTTAATCTTGTTGAGTAGAACTTTAATGCTTTGTTTTGCCTCTTGAGCCATTGTTGTCCCTGGACTCTGACCTTTACCTTTCAGGGACTTTACACTGGTGGGTGTCTGTTGTGCTGGTCCATATATTATGCAGTTCTGAGTACTTCCTGCAGGGCAGGTCTGGTCTTGACAAATTCTTTCAGTGTTTGCCCGTCTGGGAAAGTTGTTAGTTCTCTGTCATAAGAAACTTCATTTTACAGGATACAAAATTCTAAGCTGGGCATTATCCTGTTTGAGAAAACTGAGAATGGGGCCCTAGTCCCTTCTTGGCTTGTAAGATCTCAGTTGAAAAGTCTACGGGGTTTCCTTTGTAAGAATTGGAAAAGGAAGAGCAAATCAATCCCAAACCAAGCAGAAGAAAAGAAACAATTAAGGTAACAGCAGAATTAAAGGAAATCAATAAGGGGAATTATATGGAAAGTTAAGGAAACAAAATGTTGGTTCTTTGAAAGGACAATCAAAATCAACAGGCCTCTCACTAGATTAACTAGAAACAGGAAAGGACCTTAAGAAGCTCATTCAGAAATGAAAAAGGAGATATTACAACTGATACCACAGAAATATAAAACATTATCTCTAAACAATATGAAAATCTCTATGCACACACAGAAATACAAAACATTATCTCTAAACAATATGAAAATCTCTATGCATAAACTTGAAAACGTTGAGGAAATGGACAAATCATGGAAACACACAACCTCCCTAGATTAAATCAGGAAGAAACTGAACTCCTGAAAAGACCAATATCAAACACTGAAATTTAAATATCAATAAAATCTCCCCAACCAAAAAAAAAAAAAGAGTCCTGGACCCGATCATTTCACAGTCGAATTTTCATAACACTGAGCAGGAAGAAATACTCCCCAACTCATTCTAGAAAGCCAGTATCACCTTAATATCAAAGCCAGGAATGAATACATAAAAAAGAAAACTACAGTAAACTATCCCTTATGAATACAGATGCAAAAATTCTCAATAAAATTCTAGCAAACTGAATTCAGCTGCACATCAAAAAAATAATCGACCATGACCAAGTGGGCTCTTCCCAGAGATGCAAGGATAGTTCAGCATATGCTAATCTATTAGTGTAATTCAACACATAAATAGAAGCAAAAGCAAAGACCATAAAAGATCCCTTGACAGATGCGGAAAAAGCATTTGACACCATTCAGCATCCTTTTATGAGAAGAATGCTCAAGAATATAGGCACAAAGGGAACATACCTCAATATTATAAAAGCCATATATGACAAACCCCCAGCCAATATCATACTGAATGGAGAAAAAGTGAAAGCATTCTTGCTTAGAACTGGAACCAGACAAAGTTGTCCACTGTTATCACTTCTGTTCAGCATAATGCTGGAAGTCCTTGCCAGAGCAATCAGGAAAGCAAAAGAAATCAAGAGTATCCAAATAGGGAAAGAAGAAGTAAAACTATCACTCTTGCTAACAATATGATCTTATATCTAGAAAACCCTAAAGGTTCTGCAAGAGACTCCTGGAATTGATTGATTAAATCCAGAGAAATCCAGTGAAGTCTCAAGTCACAAAATTAATGTATACAAATCAGGTTTCCTATACACCAACAGTCAAGCTGAGAATTAAATCAAAGACTCAACACCTTTACAATAGCAACAAAGAAAATAAAATAACTAGGAATATATTTAATCAATGAGGTGAAACACCTCTATAAGGAGAACTATGAAACACTAGCAAGGAAAGTGCAGAGGACATGAACAAATGGAAAAACAGATCGTGCTCATGGGTTGGCAATATCAACATTATTAAAATGTCTACACTACCCAAAGTGATCTACAGTTATAATGGAATCCCCATGAATACATCAACATCATTTTTTGCAAATCTAGAAAAAATAATTTTATGCTTCATATGTAACTAGAAAAGACCCTGAATAGCCAAAGAAACCTTAAGCAAAAAGAACAAATCAAGAGACATCACTTTACCAGACTTCAAGCTATACTACAAGGCTATAGTAACCAAAACAGCATGTTACTAGCAAAAGAACAGAGACAGAGACCAATGGATCAGAAGAGAAAACCTAGATTGCCATCTGATCTTTGATAAGGAAGACAAAAAAAGACAAGAGGGAAAATAATCCCTACTCAATGAATAGCTCTGGGAAAATTACACAGCCACATGTAGAAAAATGAAACTGGAACTACATCTCTCACCACTCACAAAAATTAATTCATGATGGATAACAGACTTAAATCTAAGGTGTAAAACTATAAGAATTATAGAACAGGCTAGAAAAACCTTTATAGATATAGGTCTAGGCAGAGAATTTATGAAGAAGAACACAAAAGGCAATCTCAGTAACAACAAAAATAAATAAATAGGACCTGATTAAATTAAAACGCTTCTGCAAAGTGTAGGTAACAATGAACAGCATGAACGGACAACCTACAAGGGGAAAAAAATATTTGAATGCTATACATCTGATAAAGTGCTGATAATCAGAATCTACAAAGAAGTCACTCAAATAAGCAAGAAAACTTCAAACAACCCCATTAAAAGTGGGCAAAAGATATAAACAGAAGTTTTTCAAAAGAAGATATATTAATAGCCAATAAACATACAAAAAGTGTTTAATGTTTCTAATCATTAGGGAAATGCGTAACAAAACCATAGTGACATGTTACCTAACTCTACAGAAAATGGCTTTCATCCAAAAGTCCCAAAACAAGAGATGCTGGCATGGATCCAGAGAGAAAGGAATACTGCAAACTAGTCCAACCTCTCTGGAAAGTAGCATGGAGATACCACAGAGAACTGAAAGTAGATCTACCATTTGATCCAGCAATCCCAATACTGGGTAGTTCCCCAAAGGGAAAAAAAAGACATTCTATAAAAAAGACACTTGCATACAAATGTTTATCACAGCATAATTTACAATCTCAAAGGTATGGGAACAACCCTAGTGCCTATCAATACATGAGTAGATTAACAAAATGTAGGATATTTACACAATGGAGTATTAGTCATTTAAAAAATGATGAACTAGTATCTTTTGTAACAACCTGGAAGGAACTGGAAACCATCCTCCTAAGTGAAGTGCCATGAGAATGGAAAAATAATCACCACATGTGCTCACTTTTAAATGGGAACTAATGATCAATATGCATGTGTACATATGGCAGTAAAATTCAATGGAAATCAAGCAGCTGGAAGGGGAGAGATGGGGGTAACTTCACATCTGATGGGTACAATGCATACTATCTGGGGATGGACACAATTATAACCTTGACTCACACTGTACAAAAGTAATGTGTGTAACCAAAGAACCCCTGTAACACTCTGAAATTAAAAATATAAATAACATTTAATTATTTTCATTAAAATAAATTGGTATTTCAAAGGAAATGAGATAGTAGCAGCATGAGAACAGTAAGACACTTAGCTCCCATTGCTAATAATTATACAACAGTTCTAACATTAAACGTAATCTACACTAGTCTTTATTTGCCATTTGTTGGAAATGCTTACCACATTTTTCAAATAAGAAAAACTTAAAATCATATATGTTAATGTGTACATCAATGATATATTCACACATACACGCTCATCTCAGAACTCATGCTATGGTTATTCTACCAATTCTGAAAGGCAGAGTTAGACCAGACAAACTCAGCAGATCCCCTTGCAGGTTCCCTAATCTATGGAACAAGGGCTATAATGGTAGGAAACGTCAAGCACAAACCCTAAAACTATAACTATGACAATGGCGAACCAAAAGGAATGCTTTATTACTACAGAGATTAGGGTCACCATCAAGAATTTGAAGGATAAAGGTGATCATTCCTACCTCACTCTCATTCAAGGTGCCTATTTGGCCTTGTAGAAAACAGGATGGATTTTGGAGAGTACAGATGCTGTACTAGATGTGGCTACACGACTGAGCAAATCAACATACTCCCTGGAATCTGGTACACAGCTACTGACATGTCCAATTCTGTTTTTCTCTATATATGTTACCTGAAGCAGTTTGCTTCCAGCTGGCACCCTGCTGTCCCACCTTAGGGCTCTATCAACTCTCCAGCACAGTGTCAAAATCCAATCCACAGGAATCCTGGTTGTCCTCCATTCCTCACAATGTCATGCCGTCCATTACATGCTGGCTAAAGGAGTACCTATCTTTACATACCTGTGTAAGGCACATACGTGCCAAAGGGTGGGGAAAGGTTCCTACGAAAATTCAGAGGCTCCTTATTTGTATAGTAATTTTTCTAGGGGTCTAGTTTATGTCAAGACTTCCCTTGTAAAGTGATAGTTGGCTTTTACAATTAAAGAAGAGACATGGCATGGAGGAGGCTTTTTTGAGGCAACATATCTCAGTAGGGTATGTTATTCTTTGTTATTTTTTTTTTGAGACAGAGTCTCACTTTGTCACCCTGAGTAGAGTGCCGTGGCCTCACAGCAATCTCAAATTCTTGGGCTCAAGCAATTCTCTTGTCTCAGCCTCCCGAGCAGCTGGGACTACAGGTGCCCGCCACATCACCCAGCTATTTTTAGAGACCAGGTCTTGCTCTGGCTCAGGCTGGTCCCATGATCTCAGGCAATCGACCCACCTCAGTCTCACAGAGTGCTATGATTACAGTATGGTATGTTATTCTGACCCATTGATCAAGTAGCTTGAAAAGATGTCTGGTTCTAGTAAAAAGTGAGAACAAGAGAAGGCTCAGCAACAAGTGCAGGCTGCTAGGAAAGCTGCTTGCCATTTGGGCTGTATGAGCCAAAAGATTTACTGGGGTTCTAAGTGTCTGTGGCAGACCACGGCATTTGGCAGGCCCCTTAAAGGAAAATCACAGCTCATCCTGATTTTGAAGAAATCATGCCAGAGGTGTAGCACTACATCCATTTGTGGACAGTGGCTCATGCTGACCAAACAGCAATTTCAGAGAGAAGGTGCTTGATAATTAGGTAGGGGAGATGAGCCGCTCTGTGGAGAGCAACTTCTTTCTCCAGCCCTGTCCTTCCTTAAAGGACTTAAGAACAAAGCAGCCGTGGCAGAAGGGATGGAGGTTGTAATGGGCTCAGCAACATGGACTTCCACTCATCAAAGCAATCTGGTGATAGCCACTGAGCACTCCAACTGGCAACATGAAGACCACAACTCAACTCACTGAATACACAGCATCAACTCTGGGGGACGCCAGCCAGGTACCTGGTGACAGGTTGATGACATGTATGGCTTCTACCACTAGAGACTCTGTTCTGATTGGAATACATCCATATCCTAGATAATTTATCATATTAAACCATCAAATATAATACCAGTATGTTTCGTATCCTGTGAGTCCTTCCTTTCACACAGTATCTTGTACGCATCAAGAAAAATAAACAGAAAGCTAATAACCACATCCACTGCAATTATATAGTAACATAGGGAATAAAAATGGGGGGCACTCAAAACACTGAGAATTTTGTTGTGTAGGTACCCAGAATCATAAAGGAACATACACAGCAAGACAGTCAGTACTCATAGGGGCAATTTGCATTCTTAAAAGAGAATAACCTCTTTTCTCCTGAGTTTTGTAAGGAAGTATAATAAAGAGCTGTCTGAAGCTCTTTGAATACAAAGTATATGGTAGCTTTTTTAAATTTTACAGTAACTCTACAAAATTACTGTTATAATCCCCATTTTAAGAATGATGAATTTGATGCAAATCAAATCACTTGTCCAAGATAATCATGGGTAAAGCTGAGACTGAAACCCAGGAAATCTGCTCTTAGCCACCATAGTAGGCTGTAAACTGAGAATAATGCATAGAAATGTCACTGGTATGAGAAAAACGTAACACTTAGTTTGTTTTCTTTTACATATCACATATATATTCAAAAGCATTTTACTAAATTTAAAAAGCAGGCAGCGCCTATAGCACAGTGGTTATGGCGCTGGCCACATACACTTAGGCTGGCGGGTTTGAACCCAGCCTGGGCCAGCTAAACAACAATGACAAAAGCAACAGAAAAACAGCCGGGCATTGTGGCAGGTGCCTGTTGTCCCAGCTACTTGGGAGGCAGAGGCTAGAGAATTGCTTAAGCCCAAGAGTTTGAGGTTGCTATGAGCTGTGACGCCACCACACTCTATCCAGGGCAACATCTTGAGACTCTGTCTTAAAAAGATAATAAAAAATAAATAAATTTAAAAAGCAATTATAAACATTTAGAAATGACTAATAAATCAGAATTATGTCTATATTTTTATGAGGTTATTCATGTAAATGTAGGGCTCCTATACCTTGCTTACAAAAAAGCCTAAGTCTGCCAAGAAATACATAACATATGGAATCCAAATATGCATGGAAAATACACCTTTTTCTTTAAAAAATGAGATTCAGTAAATCTTAACACTGCAGAATTTGCTCAGTGTCTCCCAGAGTAGATGGTACCAACAATCTGATTAAAAAATATATATATATAATAAAGTTCCAAAGAAATGAGCTTAAGTTTCACCATCTCTAAAATCACAGTGACCACCTCATTATCATCACCTCAGATGAAACAAACATATGAAGAAGGTGAAAATCCCAATACCCTAATAGAAGTATTTAGTAAGTAAAATGAAAAATTTCTTCATGCCAATTCTTTTATTGCCCAAAAAGATTTCATGAAGCTGCAGTAATACAAATGTTAGCTATTTTTCAGAAGAGTTCACAGGCTAAACTGCTGATGGCTTTCATAAAACTCTGCAAAGAGCCTTCCTTAAAACGGAAATGGGAATGCAGAGAAAAGGTGCAAACAAGAGGGATGCCTGCACTGAATCCCTTAGTCAGCTAAGCAGGGCCAGCAGCTTTATCTCAACCTGCCATCTCCAGTTCTTTAAGACGATTTTCTTTTCTTTCCTTTCCCTCCCACTCCTTTTTTTTCATTTTCTCTTCTGCTTTCTTCTTCCTGAATCTCTGCACTGCAATTTTCAAAACAAACTTCCATGTCCCATCTTTGCGAAGTCCTTAGATCCACATGTATGCTCAAGCATACTGGCTTTGCCAGCTCCTTAGCACTGCCGTCTCTTCCTTTTTTTTTTTTTTTTAAATTAAATCACAAAGAGGCACATCATGTATACATTAATGCATCTATGGGGTACAATGTGCTGATTTCGTATAAAATTTGGAATGTTTACATCATTCTGGTTAACATATCTCTCACCTCATTTACTTATGACTTCCATCACTATCCCATCACGGACAATCCTTCCCTACCTCACTGGTTCAGGGACCCAAGTGGCCAAGTGTTCAGAGTATATGCAGACTATCTCAACCACAGCTCAGCCTGCAAACCTACAAAAGCAACAACTATTATAAAACATTCTATCCTGATGTTAAAATTCTTTAGGCTGCTGCTATGTAAATATTGTGTATGTGTATAATCAAAAAAATCCTTTCATGGTTCAATAAATATTTTCTTCTCTGTATATGCAGTTTGATTTGAATCATTTTCCATACTTCTCTCTTCCTTTCAAATACACAGTAACTTGCATAAGACCTATCAACTTCCACAAAAGCTAAGAAAATGTCATCTAGGCATGGCCTGGCTCAATCCTTTCCTGACTTCCTCTCACTATAAGGATGTCGAAAGCAGAGAAAACATATTTTGGCAATAGTCTTGACCCTTCCTTTTATTAAAAGAGGTATTTAGGCAAGTCAATGAACTTTCATGACTCTTGCATCTCAAACATACAGATATAAAAACCCACTATGAGGGTGGTTAGGAGAATTAAATCAGATAGGTGAAAGTGAATTATAAACTACAAGGTGCTATCAAAATGCAACATATGACAGCCATAATCTTCTAATCTTCATAATCTTCAGTCTTTCAACTATTTTATACAATCAATATCTGTATTATATAAGGCTGGTAGGAGTATAAGCTATATATTTTGGAGGGTAAGCAGGTAGTGTTTTTCAATATTAAAAATAAAAACTTTAAATACAGTCTAGAATTGTGTGTTACAGAAATGATAGGTCAAACATGCAAATAAATGTTCCTTGCAGCATTATTCCATGGTAAAAAACTGGACCCCTTCTGACTCAGCGCACGTGGCTCAGCGGGCTAAGGTGCTAGCCACGTACACCTGAGCTGGTGGGTTCGAATCCAGTCCAGGCCGCCAAACAACAATGACGGCTGTGAGCAAAAAATGGCCAGGCGTTGTGGCAGGCGCCTGTAGTCCCAGCTACTAGGGAGGCAGAGGCAAGAGACTCACTTGAGCCCAGGAATTGGAGGTTGCTGTGAGCTTTGATGCCACGGTACTCTATCTAGGGTGACAGTGTGAGGCTATGTCTAAAAAAAAAAAAAAAAACTGGAAGGGGCGAAGCAAGATGGCTGACTGGAAGCAGCTTCCAAAAAAGGCTCCTGTCCAAAAGCCAGAAACTGCGCAATTAAGCTGAATACTGGGAGCCCAGCCGAGAGAGAGAAGTGATGTCTGCGGGTCACCTCTGCTGAGACTGGCTGCGACCCCAAGAAAGCAAGCTTCAGGTACAAAATTCATCTGAAAGGAAGAGTGTCCATCCCCTCCCCCAAGAAAGCTCTGAGTTTCTTGCTTTTCTGTTTCCTTTCTTTTTATTCTCCTCTTTTGCTCCTGCAAGTTTTCTACAGACAAGTGGTGAACTGTGGATCTCGTCTCACCCCACGGAACAGTGCTGTGGGAAGTGAGGTGTGCAACCCCGGTGTGACACTGAAAACTCTATTGCTAGGCAGAAAAACTGAACTAAAGTTTTCCCCACCATTCTGAACTTACTGTACACCCTTCCCGCCTTCCCTGACGAACCAGAAGCCTAACCCCCGCTGACACTGAGGGAGGAGGTCCCTGAGGAGAGCCCCCACCCCCGCCTGCCGGAAAAAGGGTCCTACCAGGAAAAGACTGGGGGGGTGCCGCTGCAAGCCTCCCTCCCCTCCGACCAGGGAAGCCGCAGGCGGGTGCCTGGCCTGGCGCCCCGTGCTTGCAGGGCTTCCGCAGGCCCGCTGTCTGCTAGAAACTCTGACAGCGACTGCCAGGCCTCCGCAGGTCTGCCCCCAGCCAGGAACTCCTCCCCCAGCAACTGTGGGGGCCTCCGCCTGGCACCCACAGGGCCCCAGTAGGCCAGCCCCTGGCCAGTAAATCGCCTGGCGATGGTGCGGCCCTACCCCCAAGCCTGCAGGGCTTCCGCAGGCCCACCTTAAGCCAGGAACTCTGCCTACAACCGCCAGGCCTCTGCAGACCCATCACCCAGCCAGGAATTCCTCCGGCAGCTGCCTGGCCCAGCGCCCCATGCTTTCCGGGCTTCCGCGGACCCACCATCCGCTAGAAACTCTGCCGGCAACTGCCAGGCCTCTGTAGGTCTATCCCCGGCCAGGAACTCCCCCGGCAACTGCGCGGGCCTCCACCTGGCACCCACAGGGCCCCCGCAGATCCACCCCTGGCCAGTAAAGCCTGCAGGGCTTTTGCAGGTCTGCCTTCTGCCAGAAACTCTGCCTGCAACCATCAAGCCTCTGCAGGGCGGCCCAAGGCCAGGAACTCCCTGGCAACTGCCTGGCCCTGCGCTTGCCGGGCTTCTGAAGGTCTGCCCCCGGCCAGGAACTCCCCTGG